>JAECUM010034526.1:0-19989 GCA_016617855.1 Megalonaias nervosa
TATATATATATATATATATATATATATATATATATATATATATATATATATATATTCTTCATAAAACCTGAAGAGTGAGTCCTATGGGATAGATTGAACCAAATATTTTTCATAAGACCTCAGTGAGCCTTGTGCGATAGACTGTAATAAATATTCTTCATAACAACTCACGAGTGAGCCCTATTGGATAGATTTTACTACATATTCTTCATAAGACATGAAGAATGAGCATTGTGGATAGATTATATTAATTATTCTTCATAAGACCTCAAGAATAAGCCTTGTGGGATACGTTGTACTAAATAATCTTCATAAGACCACAAGACTGAGCCCTGTGGATACATGGTACTAAATATTCTTCGTAAGACCTCAAGAGTGAGCCCTGTGGGATACATTGTATTAAATATTCTTCAGATGAGTCAGGGTCAAGGATTGCTCCTTGTGTAAGCAAAACCTTGGTCCAGTCTAAAGCCTAGGAACTGATGCCAGCTTGATGGAGTTCGAACAAAATCGAAAGTTTCACAATAAATCTCTTTTCATCCGCAAATCCCGAGTTTTTAATATGTTTCTTATTGCTTGGTTTTCGATTTATTTCACTCAATTTTAAAGCGGGTATGATGAAAAAAATTAAATTATAAAGGTAAACAGTCATAATATCCTGCATTTTCCTAATATAAATATGGTTTTATCCCTGAGTATAAATGGAGGACTTCCTCAAATTAAGGAATTCTTCAACTCATTTTTCAAGAACATAAAGTACTTCCCAGTGTACGATTGTACAACTAATGATTTATTTTTAATTCTTAGCATTTTATCTACGTCTCGCAAAATTCCCAATATTATCAAAAATGCGATATTTTTTTTAGCAAAATGTTTTAGAAACAAAGTGACTTTGGAGCGGTGATCCTAGCTAAAGGTCTTCTGATGTCCATTACAATTTTGACTGGATTATATTTTTCTATCAAGCTTTTGAGTAAACTGAACAGACCTCTCCAGTGGTCTAATTGGTTAGAGGGTCCGCCTCGGATGCGGGAGGTCGCGGGTTCGAACCCCGTTCGATTCATACCAAAGACTTATAAAAATGGTACGAGCGCTGCCTTGCTTGGCGCTCAGCATTAAGACGTTAGTGTTAGGACTGGTCGGCGTGGTGTTAGGATAATGTGACTGGGTGAGACATAATATCACATGTCTGCGGTATGACGCCCCAGTGCTAGACATCACTACAAACTGCCACGCTAAAAAACAACAACAACAACAACAACAAAAAACACACACACAGTGTAAACACAACAAGTAAAGTTTCGTAGTTGACAGTGCAAATGAATCCATGATAGTTATGGTAAAGTATGATTTTTTTCAAAGTAGATCATGACGTATGTTCCTTGGCTGCTAAGATGTGTTGATATTCAAGTAAATATGATTGGTCTGTACATGTTTGGTTTCGTTATGGGGTTTATTTTTAAACAGAGTAAATTATGCACTTAAAGTTTAATGTACTTTTTGCATTGAATATGGTATAAACTGTCCAATCACACAGAAAACAACGCACAAACGACGTAATAATAATAATAATAATAATCATCATCATCATCATTTGGCAAATGATGACACTGCGGCGAAAGATCGTATGTTTCTTCTTTTTGTATAAAATTCAAAATTCAAATTGTGATTTAAAACAAATAAATAATGATATAGAGTGTAGACTACACAAAATCTATATTCCAAGGTATTATCCCAGCCGTACCTTCAAAACTGTCTTGTTGGCGTTACTTCCCTTACATAAAGTGGGAGGATTTCAGATGGCACTACATCCAACATGGTGCCGTCCACGGAATTCGCTACAATAAATGTTGGGCCTGTACCTGCTAAAGTAATTCCCAAACGACATGTAAATCTTGACACGTAATTGATACAGAGATGAGCATTAAAGCCTTTGAATTGGTGCCCGCCATAGAGCGGTTGAAGCTGATGTCAGATAAAGCAAAGACTCAGGTACCGATATTTAGATCGATAATGTAGACATCACCATCAGAGTCAGTGTGACATTTGAGCATTGAAAATAACTACCAGATTACGACATTTAAAGTTTGTATACTCATCCGTTACTTTACAGTTCCTATCTAATAGAAGGAGGCAAACCTCACAACAGTCTTGAATAAAGGGAAAAGTATGATGGAAATAATCCGTACCTAAAAAAACCAAAAACAACGGTACAATGGTTTTCCCAGTTCCGGATAGGGGGCAGGTCAAACCCATTTTTCGTTCCAAGAGAACGTGGATTATGAAAGTGATATGATAAATCCATAACACATAATGCGTTCTATCTCACCCAGTTTTAAATAATTTTTGACCTTTAAACATATCAAAAGATGTTTAATTTATAAATGTGTGCACAATGTGAATCACATTGCCAGTTCCGGATACGGCTCTTTTTACGGAACTGAAGACTACACTCTGTGTACGGTGCCGAGAATTACTTTCTACTATTAAATGAAGGACTTGATACATATTGTTGACAATAAGTTACAATCAATCTTTAAAATAATAAAAGTTACAAAGAGATGCACACATGCAGGAGTGCATCCAGTTTTTGCTTACACGGCAGTATGGCAAGAAAACACATGAAAAATACAGAACTGGGTTAGTAGTAATTTTTATTGTAATTCTTCACTGAAATAAAAATCAAAACATAAAGTATTGGCAGAAAAATATTTGTACATAAGATTAAATAAAATAAAGCTTTAAATTAGCTATAAATAAATGTAACAGTATTTAAAAATAAACCTTAAAAATGTTTCTCTTTGTTCAGTTAATAACATAGATGAATGAACACATCACAAGATAGCCAAAGAAACGGCTTGAAAAAAAGTAAACTAAAACACAACTAAAACATATGCCAACATTTGGGAAAATACTATTAATATTCTCTCTCTCTCTCTCTCTCTCTCACACACACACAGACACACACACACACACATGCACACACTGTTCAGTTAATGTAAATATCAAAGATGTATCAGAAGTTGACTGGAAAATAAACCCATTACATATGCATACACTAAGTTTCTCATGTTCTGTATGATTAAGCTTCATAATATTCTCGCAGTGGCAAAAAGTCATCTCTGAATCAAATCTTTACTTCATCAGCACTATTTCTCTCTCTAGTTAAACCTTGTAAGAACACCATAGGTACAAAGGAAAATTGTCCATTATGGACAGTTGCCCTATATATGAAGTTAATAAATAATAATGTTTATATTCGTTACAGTTGGGACAAAGAAATGTCTTGTATCACCAGGTGTCCCCTTACATCACACACACACACACACACACACACACACACACACACTCTCCCTCCATACATTAAGGCTTTTTACTAAAATGAGTTTTCATCGGGTTTGGTAAGGATGATATATGAATTCCATTTCCAGTGCATTTGAAAAGAAATCAAATGATCCATAATATGTGTGTGTGCATGTCTGTCTGTCTGTCTATACATGTAGATATATATATATATATATATATATATATATATATATATATATATATATAGAGTTGCATCTTAAGTTTGGGATCACATTTTTGTCAGTCAAAATGCATAATTTGTCATTTAATCAATGAAACATTAATTTGAAAAGAAAGTTAATTCAAAACAATAATGGAAATATATATAATATATGCTGGTGGATAATGAATGAACACTAATGTTAAATTAGAACATGATCCAGAATGGAAATTTCATAGTGCAGCTGATCTGAGGTGAACAAGATATTTGAACAAGTTGATATTTCTACAAAGTTGTGGTGGAAAACTCATTGTAATTAAGATTTTTCATGTTTTAGCACTACAAGTGCAGTAAGTACTATTTACTATTTTCCTTTGTCCCTTTAAAATCTTGTGTGGTGCCAGAATTTGGAGTATGGGGGACACGCTGCTACTCTTGGGATTATATGATTCCTTCCACTATAACACAGTTCCATAAGGTTTACTTTCTTGTTCTGTACATTGATATGTGCTCCAGACGATTGTTAGAGTTAAGATGTCTTCAGCTACCACCCAGTTTTAAGAATTATTTTCAAGCTCCATTTGACTTGTTGATGCTGTATTCAGTAAATTGGTTTGTTCATTTGTCAGTAATGTTCAATCTATTGATTGGGTCAAGGGGTCCTCGGTAACATACTTTTACTGCATTAAAAAAAATGCAGGGGTATTTACTCCTGTCAGTATTGATGGGCCATGTTCATTAATTAATCTGATCACAACATCATCATCAAGGATATATAATCACCTTTTCTTTGTATTCTTTTAATACATTATTTTGTCCTCTTCTGTGGTTACTCCTTTCTTCTTTGTCTCCCTTTTCCTTATTTTTATAACCAAGTGCAAGCCAACCAATGTATAATTTTCAAGTCTGACAATTGAAAGATAGTACCATCTATTCTCACACCTTCACTTCTACCAGAAAGAAATTCTCCAATTCGGTTCCACCACACCAACTATTCTCCAGTTCTGTTACCCCAAATTATGCATATCATAAAAATATGCAAAATTAGGTACGGCAGGGCTTTTTTCATCAGCCGTGAGCCAGGTTATTTGCCAAATTATTTTTACTTTACACCCAGCTACTTTTAAAAAAAAGACCTGTATCCCCATTGGGGGAGGTCCCAAAAGCCTCATGCCTACTTTGGCAGCTCACCCTCCAACTTTAATGGAAGGCCCTGTAAGGGGAATTTGGTGCTAACATTGCTGTATATCTTGTGTTTGAGGATGTACAGCTTTAAGTATGTATGTGTACAACAACAGCGAATAGTTTTCCTTGTCTCATTAGCACAAAGTGATAAAATGAGAGTAAAAATAACTAAATTACTTGCAAAGAAATTGAAAAAATGATTAATTGTATAACTCTGGTTGTAGGATTGAGACATAATGTTTGTCATAAGCTTTCATGAAATGTACAAGAGAGGCTGAACAGGGTGTGGAGAGAAAAGCAGTAAGATATATGGGTTTTGTATCATTGGCTTAATGACCGTGGTATCAGTTATTGACTATCTTCGCGTGCCAAGTTTCCAGTGTGATAGCCCTATCTACACGTTGGCATATTGAGCAGATATTTCTGTGCTTCAGGTCATTGAATTTCATTGGATGTGGCAGCAAGCCACCACATCCAATCAAAATTAAGTTGTTTAAAATTGAACTCTGTTCCTACATGATCGAGACAAGGGGAGCACACAACTTGCATGGACTGAAGAATAAACTATTTTCCACTGCCGGTCTGTGTTTGCACAAATACCTTCCACTCAAATAGACCTTTAATGGCTTCCCTTTGGTATGTAGTCATACTTTTGATGTTAAACTTACAAAGTATCCTTTGTAGGTCAATTGCCTCCTCAATTTTTGGCCGATGTACAATGCACCACGCTGTTGGTTAGTTGGCATTACATACTAAGGAGGCAACTTATGACATCCAATAGATGTCGGTAGGACAAACCACCAGTATATCTGTTCGATCCACCAAGGTGTAGATAGGGTTATCATATCGGAACCTTGGCTAGTGAAGATGGCAATTGACAGGCCAATCAGTATTTCACTCAGACTGAAATTGTTTCAGCAAGTTATGGCCATATTTCCATAAATACTCATTAATAAATCTAGTCAGACTGGAAGCAAAGATCCTGATTTGCCATAGCATAATGTGACTGCAGATCAGGGTCTTTATTGTTTGTTCTACTGACCAATTCTAGCAAATTGCACAGACCCAGATATGTCGGCACATTATGTGATCTGTGTCTGCAGTTTGCAGTTGATTTCGACTTACAGGTGTGTATATATGGTACACATATGGAGAAAATCCCTTTTCCTTGTTTTGTATAGTCTTGTGAGATGTGTGATTTAGTGTTACTGAAAAGGCCAATAAAACAGTTTAATTAGGTGGGGAAATCTCATATGCACAAAAAAACCTGCATACAGTGAAAAGAGAAAAATGCAAACCTTCCACAGAAAATATGCCTGGCAGTCTTGCCACTTCTGTGCCATTAATGTGCCGGTTTCTAAAGAATCAAATAGATTTAGTTGAAAATGTACAAAAGATAGAGCAGCATTCCTCATAAATCATTACTGGAATGTACCATATGCAAGCTGATGACTTGTTGAACAGAAAGAAATGCAGATTACACAAGGGGACACCAGTATAAAATATATAAAGTATTACCAGAACTAAATATAAAGTACAATGGCTTTGTACCAAGATATAGATCTTGTGACTTATGGAACAGTTTGCCAGAATCTTCTGGACAAGCCAGTATGTACCAATTAAATATGATGCTGCAGTTAAAAGGTTAGTCATGACAAAACCTCAGGATAGATGAGATCATAATAGAAGGTGTATGGCCTGCAGTCCAAGGAGCTGATAGTAGAGGCTGTAACTTCTACACTCAGAGGAGCTCATAGTAGAGGCTGTATGGTCTACAGCCAGAGGAGCATAAGGTATAGACTGTAAGGTCTGCAGTCAGAAAAGCTGATAGTTGAGGCTGTAAGGCCTCCAGTATGAAGAGCTGATAGTAGAGGCTGTAAGGCCTAGTCAAAGGTGCTGATGGTGAAGGCTGTAATGCTTACAGAGGAGATGATAGTAGAGCCACTATGGCCTACAGTCAGAGGAGTTGATAGTCGAGGCTGTAAGGTCTACAGTCAGAAGAACATCTACCAGAATTAGCTGTCATTAGCAGAGGGACAATTGTCTGCAACCATACAGCTAACTATGCTTCATTTAGCAACAGTCCATTACTTGATGCTGTTATTTACTTGGTCATGAAGGCACCATTTGCTCCATAAACCATGGAACCAAGTCATTGTCAGCAAAGGAAATTAACTAAAATTTATCTTGGTAAAATTATTTTTACTGTCATACATTGACAATGTATCTTTAATATACTATTAGATACATTTGTCAAAAGGTTATGGATGAGGTTGTAAAAAGGTTATGCATGATGGTGATGATAATTATGATATTGTGTTTCTTGATGATGATGTCAAGATCACATGGAAAACTATACAACCGTGTAAGACTCAGAGTGAAAACCAAGATCTGTGAAGTTTGCATCCATGACCTACTCTTTGCAGATGATCCAGTGGTTACAGGCCAACTGAAGGATGCCAACAATATATGATGATGATTATGATAGTAATTTTGGGCTTCTTGATGATGATATTGGGCTTCTCAGTGTTGATGATGATGCTCATGATATTGAAGCCATACAAAATGTTTCCTATTGCACTGGTTTTAAAATTAGGCTAGGTAGGTAGGCTTTCTTTATTTCTCTTTTCTTAAACATTATATATATTATAAATAGTAATATATATAATGCATAATGTGCTTCAGGTACTGGGCTAAACTGACCCAATTAGATGCATAAATCAGTTTCAAGAATTTAAAAAAAAAAATCTTTTCTTTATCCTAGGGAAAAAGGTGCTAGGGTCAGCAGCTAAAAACAGATCAGAAGTGCACAGTTTTTTGGCCTCATGATGATAATGTGCTTCTTGATGATGATGATAATGTGCTTCTTGATGATGATGAAAATGTTCTTGATGATGATGATGATGTGCTTGATGACAATGAAAATGTTCTTGATGATGATAATGTTCTTCTTGATGATAATGTTCTTCATGATGTTGATGATATTGTGCTTCTTGATGATGATAATAATCTTATGCTTCTTGGTGATGATGATAATGATGATAATGTTATTGTGCTTCTTGGTGATGATAATAATCTTATGCTTCTTGGTGATGATGATAATGATGATAATGTTATTGTGCTTGATGATGATGATAATAATCTTATGCTTCTTGGTGATGATGATATTGTTCATTTAAATGATAATGTTATTGTGCTTCTTGATGATGATGATGATTGTGATACCATATTTATTACAATATCATCATTTTCAAAAATATCTGTAAAATAGTGTTGATGATGAAAAATAGACATAGTCTTTTTTGTTAAAATTTTTGTTCTTAAAATAGCAGCTGAATAATTTAGTTTGTTTCCTGTCAACAGATAGAATGCATTGACGTCTGTGGAAAGAATTTGTACATTGGAACAAACGATTGGTAAGTCTTTCAGCCAATTCATCCAGAGAGGAATTACTGTCTTTGATTGTTTCATAGTAAAATACAATTTTTTAAAGTAATCGTTTGATCATTGAGATTTAAGAAAAAAGCCAGTATTTATGTACTGGAAGTTGTGTTTATTTGAGTTTTCTTTATCTTTCTAATAGACGTTCCTTTGCCCTAAAATACATCTGCACCCCCCTCCTCTTCTCTGTATCGCATGGGTTAAAATTTGGCAACCAGCATTGGAAATTCAGCTTTAGTCTCACACACATTCATGCAAACACACACACACACAAGACAAATTAAAGGCAATCAAACAATTACTTTTTCTGATGTCTTGTTTTCTGGCAGTTTTCTAGTAGTTGGCCAACCCTGACCAGAAACTTATCCATATTTTATTTTTATCTGAGTTTACATCATTACGGTTCACAGTATCATTAATCTGACACTCTTAATCCTGTGTTAAAACTCAGGGAGCTATTAACTTTCCATGTGGATTTTTCTTAGCCATTACTCCACAAACCAATGTAGTATGCAACAGCAATTGTTATTATTTTGATTATTTTAATGTTGTGTTCCTTTAGCTAAAGTTAACCAACAGAAGCAACTGTCACTTGTTCCACAGTGAATGCCTATTTTGTTCAACAGACCAATGAGAAAGCATAATACATGTACTAGATCACAGGCAATGAGTGGGTCAAGCTGAAGATGAAAGAAAATGCTACCATATGTTGGTGTGTTGACAAAAGTAAAACATTTGTGAGTCCTTAATGGTTATTCCTGAGTTGCTGGTTGTATGGATTGTGATTAGTTAATCAGAGAATGAGTAGCAGATGTCGGTTAGTGTGGCCTCTCACTAACAGCAATCACCCAACATAGAACTACAACACATATTCAGTTAAATACACAATTCAATTATATTTTCAACATTATCATTCATTTATAATATTTTTGGCTGCATGATGAGGCTTTCACATTGGGAATAATGGATCCCCAGCATTAGCATTTAGTTGTCTTGGGCTCTGTGTAATGGATTTTTCTACCCCTAGTGACAAATTATACCCACAAGCTCCATTCTCTTTACTTAACCATGATGATGGACTAGAGAAGATTCTGTGCATTGATTGAGGAGGTATTTCGTTTTGTTACCTCCTAATTTTTGCCCACAACCTCCTGCTTCAGCAGAGATGCACAGAGTCCAAGCATCCATTTTTTGATCTCTTTGTGAAGAAAGATCAGCTCAAGCAATTATCTTGATCTGGTGGAATGGCAGGCTTATTGCATTTGTAAGAGAGGCAATTACAGACTTGAATATAATCAGACCTTCCTTTCCTCAGCAACAAATACCGTCCAGTTTTAACAATGCATACTATAACACACACACACATTGATGTTTCATTCAGAAATCCCAGCCTTCAACAGGGTTGTAGCAAGCCTGGGAATGTTAAGACCTTTTTTAATATGGATGGACCAGAATCATATAAGTGACACTCAGCAGTCAGTGCAAATGGCTCTGTGCTTGACCTTGTATCCATGTCAGTCATCCAGCAAATGGAACATAGCCTAGTTCCATCCACCATTATGACTGCTGGTCATTCTTGGGAATCAGTTTCATGAATGACACATGTGCGAACAGCACATCACAACACACACTTACCAATGCCATGGCAACAATGTTGGTGCTCTACAGTTTCATATTTTGCACAGGGTTAGAATTTTAAAGAAAAATAATTTCCCTTGCTTTCCTCACTGCTTATACTGGCTGTTTAAAAAAAGGACTCTATATATATCTTAGGTATCATTCAAGGAACCTTTAATTCCTTTTATTTTGGTATATGATTGATGGGTGTAATATGGGTTATAGAGTATACAGCTTGGCCTTACTTCAGATGTGAACCTCTAAAAAAAACTGCTAGTTCTGCTTGATCATTTTTACTTTCTGGACTTCCGAGGTAGTTGTAAAAATTAAGCCGATAACTTTTTTTTTTACATTTTATGTATTTGGTAATTCATTCATTGCATTTTCAGGAGCTAGTATTGTCTAATCTGGCAAAATTAGTTTTCCCTATTTTAATAACTGCTAAAGATAGTGTACTTTTGACTAATTCAGCAGTCATTTTAGTTAGCTGTGTGCATAGATTATGTACAATTTCCACAAGTACAATATCCAAAGAAATTTCAGGCACAGTACATATAAGTAGCATAGCATTATACCAACATTCCATTGTGCATGTTGCAAATGTAAACAACTTCACCCTACACCCACCACTCTCTCAGAAGTTCATAATATCTGTAGAGCCCCCAACAGGGAATCTTCAGCTCATAGAAGGATATATCCAGTTTCACCTTCCTCAAAGAGCATCAGAAGGCCACTTTCTGATCTCAGTCATTGTTGTTGCATCTGCTCTTCAGTTCTCAGGTGGAGGAAATCTGTAAGCAGGCCTTGAAGGAGACAAAGTTTTCACAGATCTAACATCAATGATTGTAGCAATTTCTTTAGAACAGGGAGCAGAAAAACAGGAAGCACCCCCACCCAGGATATGCCTAACAAGGAACTGCCTTATAGATCCTGTACATATTCAAAGCAGTTCTCAAGGCCCATTAACAACAAGAAATAGATTGATTGTTTTTGCTCCAGTTTCTCTCTATGCCAACTTTATTCTCAAAAGAAATGATACATTGCTGACCCATGGATCCTGTACATTGTCTCAGTGGGGCATCAAATCACATTCATTACTCTTTCCTGTTGTCCAGGGCCCCCACTGCTACAGACGTCACAAAAAAAATCCATTTAGGGCCAATGTTCTGCAGCAGGAAATAGACAATCTTCTTAGAAAAGGGGCAGTAGAGATTTTTTGAAATTTTAAGTCACCAGGTTTTGATTCAAGACTGTTCTAAGTGCCAAAAGTCAGTTGCAAACTTCAGTTAGTCACACTTGATCTACCTCAACCCTTTCAACTTAATTTTGATTGGATGTGGTGGCTTGCTGCCACATCCAATGAAATTCAATGACCTGAAGCACATGGTTTAGAATGGAGATGCAGAGTCTGGATCTAAACACTGTTAAGGAGGGAGACTTCACAATCAGTCAACATGTAGATCTGCAAAATACATACATGTACCTCATTGTTCCAATACACAAATCCTCCAGGCAGTTCCTGAGATTTGCTCTCTTGGGAACGGTATTCCAGTTCAGGCACTCCATTTTAGTTTCAACATCGGTCCCTGTGTCTTCATAATAATTAATGACAGGGTAGTTTCTCACTTCAGGACCATCTCCATGTCCTTGGCATCCATCTGCCATGACAATATACAACAAAAAACACCAAGTGAGTTATATTTTCATCCACCTGGGAAATGAGAGAACCTCACTTGGCTCATGGTGGGTGTGTTCCTTTAGGGTTTTTGGCTCATGGTGGGGGTTCCCTTAGGGTCTTTCCTCACCTGCTTAAACAATCCTTATGGCAGTTGTTTCATCTAAACCCAGATTAACTGAATCTGCATGCCTGGAACATATCAAACATAACGTCAGGAGTAATCATTTTTCTGAACCAGTGGTGGACAGAATTGCTTAGACAAGAAGGCCCACCAATTTAAAAGCGTATATGGGAAAGTGGAGATATTATTCATTGATGCAAGTGGGAACACAGCATGCCACATAAATTATGATTACCCCAGTTAGCTAAATTTATTTTCCTGTGGCTTTTTAAGTTAAAGAAGTTAGCACCCATCACTACAGAAAATTACTGTTCCACAATTTCAGACACGTTTTGTCATCTTGGAAGGAGCATATAGGACAAATGAAAGACCTCTCTGACCTTCTGGTGAACTTTAACCTGTCATGACCAAAGACCTTGGCTTTGTTCCCCAAATGGAATCCTGCATGGGTTCTGTCATTATTTAATGAGGTCATGTTTGAATCAATATTTAGAGCATTGGTCGCTCATCTGTCTTACAAAACCTGCTTCCTAGTTGCTCTAACTGCAGAAGGCAGAATCTGTTGATCTGAACTATCTACAGTTATGTCATATTTCGATTTAACTTCTGATGAACCCTGCTTTGCTAAAAACAGGTTCACATGTATGGATAGTCAGTCAGTTGTGGTGAAACCTTTTTCATTGTTGGATCCTTGTGCCTCATGGTCAGGACAGAGTGATGGCCGTGAATGGGTAAGTGAAATAGACTGAGCTGCTGTGAAGAATAAGGTCCTACTTATTTAAACCTTTGAATACCTCAGCTCAGTCTCTGTTGTCATGGATACAGTGAGTTATTCACTTGGCATGTAGAGAACTAACCCTAGATCAATGAAGTTATTGTGTACAAGTATAGCATTTGGGCCCAGCTGTTCCTTAACAGACACAAGATGTGTGGTAATGAAGGGCAGATATGACTTTCTCTCCCATTTACCTCTGAAATCTTTCATTCCAAAGGGCTCAGTTTGACCTGGTGGGAACTACATGTGTAGCAGCAGCATAAATGGCTACCATCAAAGGTCATTTGGCAGTTTCTCAGTGATGCAGCCAGTTTACTTCTGCTGGATATGCATGGCAGATTGAGAATTTTCTCATTCATCCATATCTGGGTAAATGGACTACTGCTTCATCCTGTATATTTCTCTCGAATCTGGAAGCTGCCTCAATACCTTGGGGGCTGGAGATTGGCCTGTGGCATGGTAAGGGAATGTAACTCCATCCACCTCTTGCCTATTCTCTTAAGGTATTATCATCAGGTAACATATTTGAAGAGGAAACCAATTTCAGAGTAAATTATGTTATTTCAATAATACTTATCTGATCATAATATGGATACACACTCCCATATTTATCTCAGTTATATCCTTTAGGCAGAGCGATCATTCTACTCCAATATTAACTGAAGTATAGATGGGATTCGGTACCTATTCATATATCTAAGGGGAGATAACTCTAGTTCTTGTTGGGTAAGTATTTATCAAAGAAACGTATTTTATTTCAAGATTTGGTTTTCAATTTTAAAAAAAACAACTTATTGTACTGCCTAGTTGGTTCTGCATGGAAATGATTCTTATCTGACATAAAATATAGCCATCATGGCAGCCATTTTAAAAATCTTAGAGCTACTTCATATAAACAAGGGCTTTTTACCAGATGGGTTCCTATAGTGTCTGATTGGTCCTAAATGGAAATGGCACTGATCATCTTCCCCACTGCAGTCTTCATAAAAATTGTATTGCTGCTCCATGTAAAGGAAAGTCATGTTGACACGGGGTTTTCACTGGCAGACTTTCTACGATGTCCGGTTAATGGTATCAATCTGACATCAGATATGTCTAACATTATAGCCATCTTTAAAATTTTGTAGCTACTCCTACTGAATACATATGGTTTTCACTAAGAGATTTCTTCTGATATCTGATTAGTTCTAAATGAAGATGGTGTTAATCTGACAGCCAGTATGGCTGCCTCTGTGGCCATCTTGAAAATCTTGTTACTCAAGAGTGTCAGAGATGACTTAAGCTGTTAGCAGTTAAAAAGAAATGGTTGTCTGTCTGTCAATAATTGCTTGATACCACTCAGAAGTCTATATTCCTGATACAGTCTCAATCAAACTTGTTATTTGGGTTTATGTCATCAAAATTTCTCAAATGAGTTAAATAATGAGTGAAATCCATGCATAATAATGAGGTAATTTTGCATGGAGGCCAGAATTGTGCTCTGATCAAACTTGGAATATATACTTATATCATAATGATTTTGTATGAGTTAAATAATGAGTGAGATCTACACATAAACTAATGAGATGATATTGCATTTAATTGGTTGAGCTTGATACAACTGTCGATACCACATTTCTGATCCCGTTTTGATCAAATTTAGAACGTATGCTTATGTATTTATGATCTCAGAAAAGTTAAATAATGAGCAAGATTTGAATGAACTAGTTAGGTGATCTTGCATCTAATAAACTAAACTTGTTACAGTTCTGAAAGCCACAATTCTGGTTTGAGTTTGATCAAACTTGAAATGTGTGCTAATATCATCAAGATCTTGGATGGGTTCATTAGTGACACATTAATGAGGTGGGCTTGCATCTGATTGGCTGATGGTGACCTTGTTACCACTCTGGAGGCAATATTTATAATGTGATTTTGATTAAACTTGAAATGTGTGATTATATCATCAAGATCTTTGATGGGTTCATTAGTGACACATATTAATGAGGTGGTCTTGCATTCATTAATTCTAATCCAGTTTTGGCTTATATCATCAAGATTTACAGTTTCTGCCAACTTACACAACTTTGACTTATGTGAATTTCATGTTGCATGATTTCATATGATGTGTTTTTAATTCAGTTTTTTTTTTAGTGAAGACTAAAAATAATGAAATTATTCTAAAACCAGAAAGTTGGGATTTGTAATAGGCTAAAGTAAATTATATTAAAATTAATTGAATTATGTATTTTTCAATGAAAATTAAAGGCAGTGAAACCAAGACATTGAGTTAAGCCATTCTGATTTAACACGACCACTCTCGGGAATGCAACTGTCGCATTAAGTTGGGGTTTATCTGTACAATATTTTTCATTATGAGCAATAATGAGGTGATCTTACGTAGGTTTGGCTAAGCTTCCTACCATTTGAGAGTGTATTTATAACCTGAGTTTAATCAAACTTGGTTGAATGGACAATATTGTCAAGATCTTGGATGATTTTTATTATGATTGAGATTTATGCATATATCTGTAGGATTTTATTTTTTGTAGGATTTTGAACAAAAAACTTGGTAAACAGGACTCAATCAAGATCTTTATTTGAGTATAATTATGAGCAATTTCAGGACCATGCATCTGATTGACCAAGCTTATCAAGAATCTTGCAACACTGTTTTTGATAGACTTGGTAAATAGTCTTATATTATCATGATATATGAGTTTGAATCAAAGCAAGACCTACGCATGTTAATGAAGTAACCTTTACCTAATTGGCTGAGCTTGTTACCATAGAGACTGAATTCCAGTCGGAGTTTTTGCTCGACCTTAAAAGCTTATATTATCTTTTTCATAGACAGGTTCTTTAATAAGTGAGATCATTGCCTATTAATGAGATACATTGTGTCTGATTGGTAATGCTTGTTTCCTCTCACAATCTAAGGACTATATTTCTTTTCCAGTTTCTATCAAACTCTATAAATGTGTTTAAATAATCAAGACCTTGGATGAGTTCTCATCAGCATTGGGTTTTTCCTTGCAGTTTGACATTTTGATGTTAAAATTGTTCATACTTTAAGAAAAGAATTAAGAGAAATATCTTTTGGAAAAGTCCTATTAAGTAGAGATATAGAAGTATATTATTTAATTGTAATGGGTACTTCCTGGGTCAGTAACAGTCAATAATAATAATCCAATTTTGTAAATATTTACGGGCAGTAAGTTCAACTAAATTATTTATAAGTAGTTTATAAAATGAGAGTTCTGGACCATAAGTTACTTATTTAGAGATCCTGATGGCCAAATGGTCTAAAGTGCTCACCTTTACTGATTACTGCAGCCTCATCTCTGTCCACATGGGTTTGAGTCTCAGGCATAGCCAATGTGGGTGTGTGAGAAAGCTTGCCAGTAGCTTCTTGTGGGTCTGTGGTTATTACTGGGTTTCCCAGGTTCTTCCTCCATCAGTTATACTGGCTGCCATGTATAGCCTATCATGTGCTGAAAATGACATTAAGCCCACAACAACAACTAATTTAGTAGTGGATGGGGATGGGTGTATGATGTCTCATGATGATTCTTGGTTTTACTGGTGATGAATTTGATGTCTGTTAATTTGACTAATTAGAAGAATTATATTAATGAACTTGGTTTTACTAGTGATGAATTTGATGTCTGTTAATTTGACTAATTAGAAAAATTAAGTTGATGCTTTCAGTAAAATACTTCTTCTAATATTTCTTTTTGTTTTCAGTTTTGTTGTCCACTATATCCTTGAGGAGAGACCTACCCAGGCTGGTCGTATGGTATTTCACAATGAAAAGCAGGGACATAAATACTTAGCACTGGTCAGTGAAGATTGCTTCCCCTTGTTAGTGAAAACTACAATCTCTCTTTGTCCTGACTCTAAGGCCATATTTTCAGACCTATATGTATGTATGTACTTGACTTTTCTTATGTCACATAAGCAAAAATGTCTGATGGTGTACCTATTTTTGGACTAGGCTTGTTATTACAACAGAACGCTACCATATAACAGGTATTCTTCTTGGACATAATATTTGGCAAAAATAAAGGGTTTTAATTTTGATTATTTCTTAGTATTTTGACTCTAGAGAGGTTATAATAATTAAGGTAGAAGACTGATATTTTTCAGTCTCCAAATATTTACCTGTTACTCCAGTGTTTTGAAACATAATATATCGCTAACACAAATACCATATTTAACGTATATATTGGGACATGATTAATAATTTTTTCCTGTCCCAGAACTTATGGTGAAACTTTTTCACATACTGTATTTACTATATATGTTGGGACGGTGTATTTGTTGGGACACAATAAATTCCTTTTTAATGTAGTTTTTTTTTATGCACTATATGTTCTGGGACACATTTTTTTTAGTCATAAGTTGTATGACACCTTTTAAATTATTCAAAACTTAATGTTGGAAAATGCACTCCAACTGAAATTTTATTTTTAAAAATATAAAACTGTGTACTTGAGATAAAACTCTTTAATCCACTAAAGCATCATCTCATCAACCCAACCCTTCTCCTGCACACGTATGATCCATTCTTTCGGTGCATGAATATTTTTTCAGTTTTTTGCATCCGTGAAAAATTATAATTGGAGGCAACAAATCTGAAGCAGAAACAGCAAGGACTAAAGTCAGATTTTTAAAAATCTGCACCAGTCGTGCTAATTCTCACATTTTTTACCCCATCTTATCCACAGTCCATCCAGGAATGAGATCCAAGTACGCTGGAATTTCATCCATGTTAATGATCATCTTCTTTTCTTCTGGCCTTCACAAATTAATCAAATGATTTTAATTTCTCCAGATCTTCTGGGCGATGCTGGGTCATTGATGTCCTTGAAAAAAGTCAGCTTAAAAGAATCCAAAGTCAGCTTCTGAGGTCGGCTTGCTTTGTAATAAAAATAACCTTTGTCTTTGATATCTCGTTGGTAAGTTCAAGCAATAGGTTGATTATTTCTCTTTTGTTTGCGATTTTGTTAGATCCAGTTTTCATTCAGATAGCATATTCAAATCTTTGAGTACAACCAAACATGGGGGCCCTGAGTGGCTGAGTGGTCTAAAGCACTCACCATTACGGATCACTGCCATCTCACCACTGTCTGTGTGGGTTCGAGTATCAGATTCGGCCAGTGTGGGTATTTGAGAAAGCTTGCCAGTAGCTTCTCATGGGTCAGTGGTTCTTTCCGGGGTTTTCCCGGGTTCTTCCTCCACCTTTTATACTGGCTACCATGTACAGCCTATCTTGTGCTTAAAAATAGCGTTAAACCCTACAACAACAACAACAACAACCACCAAACATGATTTGTTTCTCTATGTTCATGTCAATGAACAATGTGTCGTGTGTTATCTGACATAAGTGATACATGCTACAGTATGGATGCCTACACTACATAAATTTGTGATGAATTTGTGAACCCCCACCCCATTTATTCCTCTTTTTCTTCATGAGTATTAATGAAAAAATATATCCATGAACTCTGTATATGTAGTGTAGGCATCCATACTGTAGCATGTATCGCTTATGTTAGATAACACAGGACACATTGTTCATTGATGTGAACATAGAGAAACAAATAATGTTTGGTTGTACTCAAAGGTTTGAATATATTTTCTGACTGAAAACTGGATCCAAAAATACTGCAAACATGAGACGGAAATATCAACCGATTACTTGAAGGCATCTGCCATTCATGCATGACATAGTGTTAGGTGCAAAATAACTAAGATTGTATTATATCCAATTTAACTATATGACAGTATCTCGCAAATAAAAATCATTATTTGAAAATACCTTCATTTGAGTGCAATGACAATCTTTTTGCTAGCATGGGTTAGAAAAAGTATTATGCTATTTACCCTGCAGACATCAATGCCTGTTTGTATTAATTATAACTACAGATGTCAAGCAAATAGAAGCAAAGGTGTTGAAAAAACAAAACTGGCAGCTAACAGTAAACTCATTGTTTGTACTTACCAACAGGATATCAAACACAAAGGCGATTTTATTACAAAGCATGCTGACCTTGGAAGCCTACTTTGGATTCTTTAAGCTGGCGATTTTTAAAAATAAAAACTTTTATATACAAAGTCGGCCAACACAGGAAACCCAACTTTGATGCCTAAAAAGGTAACTGGTATTGATGGGAATTTTGAAAATAAAATGAAACAGTGGAAGAATTTTTGAAGTGCACAATATAGTGCTTCATGCAAGGACATCGATGACCCAGCGTTGCCGAGAAGATTTGGAGAAAATAAAAACACTAGATGAATTCGTGAAGGCCAGAAGAAGAAGATTATGATTTTGCAGACAATATGATCATTAACATAGATGAAATGCCAATGTACTTTGATCTCATTCCTGGATGGACTGTCAATAAAATGGTGGTTAAAAGTTCGAGAATTAGCACGACTGGTGCAGATTTAAGATAAAAAAAACTGACTTTAGTCCTTGCAGTTTTCACTTCAGGAGATTTGTCTCCAATGATTTTCACAGCATGTATTCCTGTACCGAAAGAATGGATCATAAGAGTGCAGAAGAAGAGTTGGGTTTGTGAGATGATGCTGCAGTGGATTTAAGAGTTTTATCTCAAGTACATAGCATTACATTTTTTAAAATATAATTTTTGTAGGAGTATGTTTTCTGACATGTAATTTTCAAATGATTTAAAAGGTGTCCTACATTTTGTTACTTCAAATAAAATGATGTGTCCCAGAACATACATTGCATTAAAAAAAACACTTTAAAAATAAAGTTATGGTATCCCAACATATACGGTAAATATGGTAGTCTCTGTGGTACTCTCAATACAATGACTGCCCTCATTATGGTAACACCATTAGCCTCATAAACATCTCTGGTATTACATATTATGGTAATATCAGTAGCCTTATAAACATCTTCGGCATTTTGACATTATGGTAGTATCACTAGCCTTTAAACATCTCTGGCAATAAACATTATGGTAATATCAGTAGCCCCATAAACATCTCTGGCATTAAACATTTGGTAATACAGTAGCCTATAAGCATCTCTGGCATAACACATTATGGTAATATCAGTAGCCTCATAAGCATCTCTGGCATTACACATGGTAATATCAGTAGCCAATAAATGTCTCTGGCATTACACATTATTGTAATATCAGTAACCTATAAACCTCATGTTGGTACTACAGTAAAATCTGTCTTGATAGACCAGATTCACATTGCACAGATTTATTGATTACAGATGTATAAGTATTATGACCTGTCATGAGAGATCACCTGTCTTGAGAGACCATGATTTTTTTGGCAGAAGGGTTGTCTTTCAAAACAGGTTCTATTGTACCAGTAACCTGATAAATTTCTCTAGCATAACACTTTAGGTGATCATTATGGTAAATGTACACCACTAAGTTATGTTAAAAGTGAAAATGAAAGGCAAATGTGCACCATGTTAAAGGTGACCATAAAGGTAAATGTACCCCAGGTTATGTTAATGGTGACCATAAAGGTAATGTACACCAGGTTTTGTTAAAGGTGACCATAAAGGTAATGTACACCAGGTTTTGTTAAAGGTGACCATAAAGGTAATGTACACCAGGTTTTGTTAAAGGTGACCATAAAGGTAATGTACACTAAGTTATGTTAAAGGTGACCATAAAGGTAATGTACAC
>JAECUM010034527.1:0-36131 GCA_016617855.1 Megalonaias nervosa
CTCCTGATGCATTAAAGAACGTTGTACGCTTTGACTTCCAGAATAAAATTTGAATGCTGAGGTGTTATTTTTTTAAAATAAATAGTTACATTTTGGTTGTCTAATTTCCTTTTAAGCCCTTACGTGGGAAGAAAGTATATGGGTTTATTAGCTAAATACATATTTTTGGCTTATTGTCACTACAATTTACACACTCACACAGACATGTATACATACCAATACGTATACCAAACTACAAAATATAAACAAGTTGTGTGTAATTGCTTAGTGTATTAAAACAAGATAATGGATGAGCAAATCATGTTTCTTAGCCACACTGTACAGATACTAAAGGTTTTACCAAGGCTCCAGTGTATTGAGTGGACGTTGAACTAGGATTTGAATTGTTCATGCATGCGTGGAAAGCATTATCATACCAAAACAAGTTCAACACGTCGTAACGGTGTAGCAAAGCACGTATCACTGGAACTGACTAATGTACGGGACCGTTCCAATTGAATTACGATGTGAATGCACCTGCACAATTGTATCTTCATCCAGTTATTCTCCGCTATCTGCCATGACAGAAAAAAAGGCATTGAACATTTAGTTGGTCTGGGGGAATACATAGGTAAAGTCGGAAACAAACTATTTTCTTCTGGATCAAACAGAATAATGCAGCTGTTATGTGCATATATGAAACACATGCTGTAGCTGAAATTGAAACTTATTGGGAGGCTCGATGTAATCACACAAATATGTTTGCTTTAGATTAGCAACAGTTCTTGTAATTTGTCCTTCAGGACAACTATGGCAATTTGTTTATGACTTTACTCCAGTACCAGGTCTGTACTGTAGTATTTTAAATCATATTTTATTTGCATCAAATTACTTTGTTCATTCGTCTTTAGAAAGCATCCACCTAACATAGAAAGTGAACGGTATGAAATATTTTGGTAGTTTTTCTGGGGCAGTAAAATTGAGAGCGTTAAAAAAGACGCTTATTGATTTTACATTAAAGTATGTTTATCATTATACAAAATGTTTGTTGCTATTTAGAGATATTACTCAGCCCAATATGGTGCTGATGTGGATCTATGCAAACTTGACATGAAAGCGGAGGATTTGACTCAGTTTACCATACCAGTTGAATTATTGTTGATGACTACCCTGAAAGAGCTTCTTCAAGATTAAACTTGTGAATTACAAACTTATAATGTTGATATACAAGATGTTGTCAGACTGAGAGTCGCTGTTGAAAAGAACCTGGATGAAATCAATGAAAACGGTGGAATCAGAGACGCTGGTGTGTCGGATGCGTTTAGCAAAGACTGTTTTGATACTGTTAATGGTGGGAAGACACAGTGCGTTGAGAAACATATCGCTATTGGGCTTCCACCGCCAAGAGCAGTTACTTCATGGCGCGAAATGATAGCAATACTAATAAAAAAAGAGAAGAAAAGATGGCGCGGCAACGTTAGTGAATGGTTTACTTGTTGTCACTTGTACTGCAATAGACCTAAAAGTCACATCATAAAAGTGCGTAAGTCCGGATGATATTTTTAAATTGTAATCGGAGACAAAGGTACTTGTGGTCAAATCGGATTGTTGATAAACTACAAGCGTCACCTTGGTCTTTATAGTCAAGATGATGTTGTCAGGCCTAGGGGAGATGCATCAGCAATATGAAATTCGTCAAAACAGGTATGTTTGTTGCACAATTTCTCACAGATGTAATATCAACATCGTTAATCATCGAAGATGGAACTCAGTTTGAAGTTTTCAATATTTATCTTTGACGAGTACTAAAGATCCATTGTTTTTGTGTTTAAGATTAAATTATTTAGTATATACGGAATGGATTTTGTCTGTGGTGATGCGGTTGAGAAATCTCCCTTCAAAGTAAGTTGCTCCATTTGTTAATGAATATCTACTTTAAAATGGTATTACCAGACCCTCATTCACACTCAGTTGTAATCCTGCTAAGTGCCAGAAAGAAATAGACCATTGGAACCACCGTGATATACGACTACCAACTCGATGTAAACTCGGATTTATGACACTACCGCACGAAAACGCTCAATTATTTTCTGCTCATTCAGGTGCGAAACACTACTCGATTGTATCCCTAACAATGAACTGAAATTTACTGTTGAATCTACTCGATTTCCCGTTGATTATATCCCACCAACGCTGACTCATTGGAGACCAAAAAGATCTCGACTGTTATTCAACAAAGACATTCTTGCTCCGTTAACACTGTTTGGCGAAGGCGTAAACGATCATTCCAGATAGTTGGTTGGTTGGTTGAATTTCTACGGCGCACCAGCACTATGAGGCTATTTAGCGCCATACAAAAGGTTATATCTTTCATCGTTTAAAAGTGGTAAAAGGTTTCGTATCGACCAGCGATACGAAACCAAACAGTTGAAGGTAAAACGATAAAATGGTAACGGTGATAAACAAATAAAGTTTTCCGATCAACGGGGAGTGCAAATGATGTATGACAACGAAAACAGATGAAAGGTAATTAAAATCTAACGTCGGTATATATAGCACATACATCTGTTCAAGGTGATAGCATACAAGCTATAGCTTATGATAAATATTTACTTCCTTCAGGAAGTCTATAATATAAGAAACGCTAACTGTATCAAAGAGCTCCCTAATGTCATGCACGTTGTAATAATGATTGCGCGTAGGTTGGAGGTCGAAACACTCCAACATAAAGTGCTTAACGGTGAATGGTTCATTGCAATATACGCACTCTGGTGGGTCCTCTCCTTTTAGTATGTAGGAGTGGGTTAAATAAGTATGACCAATTCGAATTCTTGCAATGACTACCTCCTCCCTACGGACGGCTCTGTAGGAAGGAGTCCATTCTCCTAGGGTTGGCTTGATGGCATGAAGTTTGTTATTCACGGCATCATTCCGTGATGCCTGCCATTTCTGACGTAAACATTCTTTGATACTACTTTTAAAATCAGTATACGGTGTTTTAAAATCAGATGGTTCCAGTGACAGGGCCATTTTAGCAGCGCGGTCTGCTTTGTCATTACCTTTAATTCCAATATGGCTGGGTAACCAACAGTATACTATATTGTGGGAGGTACTCAGCTCAGTATGTTTGAGGAGAATATTGACTAATAATGGATTCTCCGGTTTTCTATTATGTAGTGACTGAAGTACTGATAGTGAATCGGATAAAATGATGCTGTTTAAAATATGCTTGCTTTCAATATATTGCAATGCAAGGTCTATTGCTCTGATTTCGGCTGAAAAAATTGATGTACCATTTGGCAAGCGAACTTTTGTTATGTGTTTCCCACTAACGCAGGCTGCAGCAGCCTTTTCCTCATCTTTTGATCCATCAGTATATATTCTTGTATAATTTTCAAATTGGGTGAGGAGTTCATGGTAACAGGAGTGGAAGATAGAAAGGTTTGTCTCCGAATTGTTTCCATCGTGTAACGTGAAAAGTACCTTTGGTTGCTAAAGTAACCAGGGAGGTTTTTTGGAGACGGTCGTTTTCTGAATTTTTGAAAGATCAATGTTGGTACTGTCAAGGCATGGTAATATTCTAATGCCAAAGGTAGGTGTGACGTTTGGTTTATTGTCATATAAGGTTTTATATTTGGGTTCAAAAACAGCCGAGAAAGCAGGGTTCAGAGGGTTTGAGCTTAATTTGAGAGCATACTGTGCGGAAAGCATTTCTTTACGTTGTGATAAAGGGGGTTCGTTCGCTTCAACGAGTAGGCTTTCACATGGGGATGTCTTAAATGCTCCCAGAGCAAGTCTTATTCCCTGATGATGAATTGGGTCAAGAATCTTCAAATAGGACTTCCTAGCTGAACCATAGACAACGCAACCATAGTCTAGTTTCGAGCGAATAAATGTTCTGTATAAACTGAGTATGACTTTCCTATCAGCACCCCAGTCAGTGTGCGCTATTACTTTAAGTAAATCTAGAGACTTCAAGCATTTAGCTTTCAAATTCTTCAGGTGTGGAATAAAGGTCAGTTTTCTGTCGAAGATAATACCTAAAAATTTTGCTTCCTCAACAACTGGAATAGGTGTTCCGTCCAGCGTGAGTTTAGGTCCATCATGATGTTTTCGTAACTGACAGAAATGCATACATACAGTTTTTGATTTCGAGAATTTGAAACCGTTAATATTGGCCCAATTTGGATCTTGTTCATATTTTGCTGTAATTGTCTCTCAATTGTATGCATGGGCTTGGATCGGTAACATATTAAAAAGTCATCAACGTATAGGGAGCAATCCACACCGGGAGTCAGACACTTGGTGATGCTATTAATTTTTATGTTGAAAAGCGTCACGGATAAAATACTGCCCTGGGGCACACCCATCTCTTGATCGTGCATATCAGAGAGGGTGGAGCCCACTCGTACCTTGAATTCCCTGTCTGAGAGGAAGTTTGATATGAACGAGGGCAGTCGGCCTTTTAGACCCAGATCGTGTAGGTCATTTAGTATTCCGTACTTTCACGTTGTGTTATAGGCCTTTTCCAAATCAAAGAAAACCGATACTAAGTGTTCTTTCTTGATGAAAGCGTCGCGAATAAATGTTTCCAGTCTAACCAGATGATCTTTAGTACTACGACCATAACGAAAGCCACTTTGGAAAGGAGATATTAAATTGTTGGTTTCCAAATACCATACAAGCCGAGAATTGATCATTCGTTCCATTGTTTTGCATACGCAACTAGTTAATGATATAGGTCTATAGTTGGTAGGATCTGCGCTATCTTTACCTGGTTTGGGGATTGGTATTACTGTTGCTTCTTTCCAAATTTTTGGTACATTACCAGTAATCCATAAATCATTGAAGATTTCCAGAAGAACTGTTAAGGATGGTTCTGGAAGGTGTTTCAAAAACTGGTAATGTACATCGTCAGGCCCAGCGGATGTATCATGGGCCTTATTCAAAGATTCCATAAGCTCCGACAATGAAAACGGTTGGTTATAACTCTCTGAATTATTCAATGTGAATTTCAACCGTGTTTTTTCTTTTTGAGCTTTTAATCTTCGGAAAGCTTCTGAATAATTAGACGATGAGGAATTTTTGGAGAAACAATCAGCAAGTACATTAGCTATTTCATGTTTGGTATTGAAATTGTTGTTATTTATCTTCACATGTAGGAATGAATTGTATTTTTCCTTTCCATTTATTTTGCGGATCGTGTCCCAAACTTTCTTTATTGAGGAACGAGAGTTTAAAGTTGAAACATATTTTTTCCATGATGCTCGTTTATTTTCTTTAATGGTGCGGCTAGCTTTGGCCCGAAAAATACAGTACTGAGTTAAGTTTTCGGGCGTTGGACGATTATTAAATTTTTTCAGTGCTTCTCGGCGTTGTCTAATGGCTTCTTTACATTCTTTAGTGAACCACGGGTTTTGGGTTCTTTTACAATTCGGCGAGGACTTAGGAATAGATTCTTCTGCAATCTCAATTAAGACGGATGTAAATTGTCGAATAGGATCAATATCGTTTAGGACGGTGTTCCTGTTAAGTCTAGCTGAACAAAGTGTTTCAAACTTAGTCCAGTCAGCTTTCTTTAAATTCCACTGTGGAATCGTGTCATCAATTGTAACGCTGGTGTTCTTAAGTGAGATTGGAAAGTGATCACTGCTGTGAAGGTCATCAGCGACCTTCCAATTATAATCCAAAATAGTGAAGGAGAACAAATTGTCAAGTCGATACATGTGTATGTACCAGTTCCTGGGTGCAAGTACGTCGGAGATTTGGTATTAAATAGACACAAGTCGTGTCTAGTAATAAAATCCTCGACCTTTTTGCCCCTGTCGCTTATGTAATTTGATCCCCATAGAATATTATGGGCATTAAAATCGCTGAGTAAAGCAAATAGTGCAGGAAGTTGTTGAACAAGCGCGTCTAATTCGTTTGGTAATAAGTTGGTGTTTGGTGGTATGTAAATAGAACAAAATGTAATCACTCGATGTAGAGTGACACTCACAGCAATGGCTTGCAAATTTGTGTTTAAAGGGATGACGCTATGTGGGGCTCTATTGTTCACAGCAATAGAAACCCCTCCCGAGGCCCTGTCAACGTTCTGTAAGTAGGTGTTAAACAGGGAGTAGTTTTTAAGTGTGATGTTGTCCGTATCTTTTAAAAAGGTTTCCTGAAGGCATATTATTGCAGGATCATATTTGTTTAAAAGCAGGAGAATATCATTGTAATTGACTTTAAGTCCTCGACAATTCCATTGTATGATCGTGTTCTTTATTATAAGTTTAGATTAGAGATTTTGGAGCTAGGTTAGACTTTTTGCGGAGAGAATCTGTATGGTTATTTCTACGGAGGAAGTACGGGGATGATTTTTTTGTTAGGTCTGGAGCTACTTTGAGAACATGGAGCAGTATCTTCTGCATCCATGTTCTCAATGTCCCCAAACCTGTTATAGAGTTTGATGGGGTCTTCTGACCCCTTTTGCTGCCTATTTCCTTGTGATTTGTTTTTGGTCTTTGGTGATTTCGGTGGTTGAGTATTATTGAATGTTGTTTGGGTAGATGCCGTAGTTTTTTGTGCTTGTTAATGGGGGGTGTTAGTGCTTGATGTTGACTCGGGTGCATCTGTCTGCGTTTGAGCGTCCTTCGTTGCCTTGGGATTGTTCTTCACTACAGTGGAGAAGGATGGGCCAGGAAGAGATGTTTTTGCCTGTACAAGCTTTCTGGCCTCTGGATAGGGAATGTTGGATGTGTATTTAATCCTCTGTATTTCCTTCTCCTGTTTCCAGGTATCACAATCCTTGGAATTGGCGTGGTGCTCCTTTCCACAGTTGACACAATGCGGAGTTGCTCTACACTCAGCTTCCTGATGAGAATGGTCTCCGCATCGGCCACATATTTGGCTTTTTGAGCAGCGGTCTTCATGATGGCCATATCTTTGACATTTATAGCATCGAAGTGGGTTTGGAATATATACATCAACCTTCACTTGTAAAAAGCCAACTTTGACCACTCTGGGTACTATTGGTTTATTGAAAGTGAGTATAATGGTGTTGGTGTCCTGCAGGTTGTTGTTACGTTTGATACATATTCGAGGAACTGCAGTGACACCTTCATTTTTCATCCCTTCAATGATATCTGTGTCGCTGACTTCAGCCAAGTCTCGACAACGAATGACGCCTTTGGATGTATTGAGTGTTGTGTGAGCAAACTATGAGACTGGAATATCGAAGAATGTTTTTATTTCCTTGATGTTTTGCACTTGACTACGTCGTTCACATTCCACAAGCAGGCATCCCGTTTTCAGCTTTTTGACGCTTTTTGGTGTACCGATCATTCCCGTTATTGTTTTTTCAATTATAAAGGGAGAGAGAGCACTAATCGGTTTTGTGGCATCATTTGATTGTATAACCATGAAGCGTGGGAATGACCCCACACCGCATGGTTCTTCCTCCGAGTCAGATATTGGTTTCGACCTTTTGTTTTGATTTTTTTTGAATTTTCCATTTTTGTTTTTGAACGACTTCAACACCCGTGCTCCCCACCCACCATGGAGCCCAACAAGGGGACACTTTTCAAGTACCAGGGATACACAGGTGTTATACTCAGTCGGTAAAATTACCTCCCGATTGACCCGTTAAGCCACCGCCTTCTAGGAAGTCTTCTAAGACATAGGAAAGGGAAAGTTAAAGGGATAGAATGTATGGGCAACGGTGGTATCAAGAGAGATACAAGAAGAAAGATAAAGGAAGTAAGCTAGTAAATAAAAACCTCCTAGGGCTCGGCGTGACCAGCCGATTTGTCGAGACCGGGCCCATCCCGACCACCCGTCTAGGAGAAGTAGAGGCCAAAGTTGTGTGTTGCATTGGAAAGCCTCTGCTCAACTACCAGGATCCTTTCCTCCTCCGACACGGGTTGCAACCCACAGCAAACAGGTTGCCTCTACTTAGTCGCCTCTTACGACACGTAGAGAGGCACGTCGGGCCAATTCTACAACCCCGGACCCGCAGGGGGACATTTCAGATAGTATTCAGTGGATTAAGCCGTATGTCCCTGAATGAGAGTTGTTCCAGGCCCCATAAAGCACAACAGCCGATAATTTAAATATCTTTCAAGTAGATATTTTCTATGATTGTATCACAGTTATACCAGTGAGAAAAGATAATTATTTAGAAGAGTGTGAACGGGTTGCACCTAAATAAGGTAGGCCTGCCGTGCAGTTATACTGCGAGATCACAATATTAATTTAAGAATTATGACAGAGACGCAATGATATATACGCAAAAAATATTCGAAGCGGAAAAGCGACTGCCAAATTGAATCATCAAGAGAACTGATCCTTTCATCGTGAGATCTAAACGCGTCTGTGGTCATAGATACTATCATAGGTGCAGTACAACATCAGCTCAGACCTGGCGCAGGTTGTTAAGCAGCTATATGGCAAAGCCACCATTGCTGTCCTCATCAATGACAGCAGAGGAGATTGGTTTCGAACAACAGTTGGAGTCAGACAGGGATGTAAACTGTCACCAACACTCTTGAAGATTCTCCTGGAAAGGATCATGGAGGATGCCTTGCATGACCACAAGGGCACTGTCAGCATCGGATGAAGAACAATCACCAACCTTCGCTTCGCAGATGATATTGATGGTTTAGCAGGAGATGAAAAAGAACTGGCTGACTTGGTTGAGCGTCTCGATACAAACTCAACAGCATACGGTATGGAGATTAGCGCCGGATAAAACCAAACTGATGACAAACAACACCAATGACATAAGTGCAGAAATAGAGATCAGTGGACAGAAGAAAGAGTCATAAGCTTCAGGTAGTTGGGGGCAACTATCACAGATGATGGCTTTAAACCAGAACTACTTTGCAGGATTGCCCAGACAAAAGCAGCAATAACAAGGTTGAGACCAATATGGAAAGATGCCAATATTGCCTTTGGTTCCAAAATAAGGCTGATGCGCTCGATTGTCATATCCATCTTTCTGAACGCTTGTGAAACATGAACGTTCACATCAGACCTACAAAAAAGGATTCAAACCTTCGAAATGAGATATTACCGCAAGATCTTGGGCATGTCATACATTGACCATGTAAATAACAATAACGTTCACAACAGGATCCAACGAGCCATCGGATCCTATGAAGACCTCTTGACCACTGTAAAAAAGCGCAAACTGAGGTGGTACGGTCATGACTGGCAAAAACAATCATGCAAGGCACAGTGCGAGGGTGCAGAAAAAGAGGCAGACAGAAAACGAGGTGGGAAGAGACAACATTAAGGAGTGGACAGGCATGGGATTTGGAGAGTCCCAAAGGGTAGCAGAGAACAGGGAAAGATGGAGAGAATTGGTTGCAAAGTCAACTGTGGCGCTCCAACGACCTCTTGGGTTAAAGGATTGATGATGATGATGATGATGATGATGATGATGATGATGATGGTGAATTTCCCTTAAAAACAACAAATTACATTAATAATAAATAAACTGTGCCAGGTGATACTTTCAAGACGTTTACCGTAACAGTGTTTGAATGTGTATTTTTGGCCGTTACTGATATACGTACTGTCTTCTAACCCCTATAAATGCTTTTATGGCTGGAAGCATATTGCCACTTTTACTGAATATAATCCGTGGGTGTGCGCGTACACAATTGACCTCTTATCAATATTAGCAAAAGCCATTGGGGACATAATAGACTTGACATATCTCAGTAGCCACTGTCCACACTACTCCTTGCATTTCCTGAGTTTGCATTGAATTTCCTATCGATGGCATGTGGATTGGTGCAGTTGTTTTTCTGTATTTTCCGCAATGACTGTCTCATAACGACACACGCTGTTCCGATCTAAAATCAAACAAAACAGAAGTAAATGGTATGGTTATCCTCCTCATAGATCACTAGCAGCTCACCTCTGGTTTGGATTCGCGGGATCGGTCAGTGTGTGCATGTGAGAAACCTAGCCTGTAGCTTCCCTTGGGTCGGTGATTCTAATCAGGATTTTCCCGGGTTTTTCCTCCCTCACTTAATACGGTCGCCTATTGTGTGCTGAAAAATGTCGTCAGACTCAAATCAGAACAACAACATTCTTTTCATATAATATTGCAAAGGAGTACATGCAAATGGGCAGATTTTATTCAGATTTGCACATGTTGATACCACATTAATGGAGGTACATAATAAATTTTTGTGGTCGTGCGTATAATTTATTTGTGGGATTCTGGTCTGTAAAGTAACCTGGAAAACTGCCAGTGAAAGAAAATCCATATCATTTAACAGTACAAAGAAATATAACTATCTGAAGAAAATCCTTATTCACATGTCATTAAATGCGAACGCGAAATCATTTGCACAAACGTCTCCTTTCTAAATGGCCAGATTTAAAATCAGATCAAGGTCTCGCGAGATGGATGTCATCTCTGCGTGGTAACAAATGAAAAGGAATATAGGCGAGAGTTTTAAAAATATCATAAAAATTTTTTTGTGTTTACCTAGTTGAGGTTCACGGTGGAGTAGAGTCAAATCACGTATAGCAATATAGGCGTACTACACAACCTATACATTTAGTATCTACATAATGCAGGCTAATAGAGCAGCAGAACTGAGCAAAATAGAAATGACCTAAACAATGGGTATTACAATTGCCGTTTCGTCTGAAAATATTACGCAGTTACTTGAAAAATGGGGAGATGGAAAATTAACCTGCACGCTTTTCCTTCAAAAATAGATTGAACATGTACAGTATCTAAGAGCATAAGGTGTCTCTCAACTGATTCAACAAAATGGGTCAGACTTGGATAAATGTGTCCGGTTCAGTACAATGCTTGTGCACTTTGTGTGGGATCTATACTTGCAGTTTTGTAGATACTAAAATAAATGTTTTTGCACCGCTTATGTCCAATGACAGTTTCAACACATTTCAGAATATACATTTAAATTTGAAAGTTTTCTTAAATACTGAACAAATGTTGAAACTACTTCAATTTCTAATTGTTTTTCATTAAACTTAAGAATTAGGCATAATTTTATATATTGGATTGTGCCTAATATATTATTTTCTTTATCTCTTTATTGACGTTAGCAGTTTTGACGGGTTCCGTTCTGCTGCAGTTGAAAAACTCTGCTGTCATGTAGGTAGACGACATTAAACCAGTCAGTTTTCAACATTGGGAAAGAAAATGTAAATGTCTTTCAAGTAGATATTTTCTATGATTGTATGACAGTTGTACCACTGAGAAAGAATAATTATTTAGAAGAGAGTGACCGGGTTGCACCTAATCAAGGTATACCTGCCGTGCATTTATACTACGAGATCACAATATTAAGTTAAGAACTATGATAGAGATATTCGAAGCGGAAAAGCAAGACAGAAGAGAGTCGTGGTAGAGAAGTGGAGCAGAAGGAGGAGTCTAGAGAAAGTAGAGGAGGAGAAGGAGTCTAGAGAAAGGCAAGGAGGAGGAGAAGGAGAAGAAGTTTGGAGAAAAGTCGAGGAGGGAGATGAGATGGGTTTGGTAGAAATAGGAGAGAGGAAGGATACACCAGATGAGTAGAAATACAAGAACAGGTGGAAATCAATCTCACACTGTTAATCAAGTGATGCAATAGGCTTATTAAAGGGTTGAGCGGATGGAGTGTAATTGGAAATGTGAGTCATTTGATTATTAAATTGTTATTAAATTGTTATTCATTGAACGTAAAGCTTTTTGTATATTTAACCATCTAACCGTCGGCATTGCTGACTGGAGGCTCGGAGCTTTACATCTATCTTTCACTAAATTTAACTTCCACAAAATAGAGCCTGGGTGGGACTTCTAAAATAGTTTAAATAAAACATTGGGAGCACCCCATCCCCACAATAACAATCCTCACAATTTAACCATACAAAGAAATATAAATATCAGAAGGAAAGCGTTATTCACATGTCATTAAATACCAACAGGAAGTCCTTTGCACAAACGTTTCCTTTTTAAATGGGCAGATTTAAAATCAGATCAAGGTCTCGCGAGGTGCATGTCATCTCTGCGTGGTAACAAATGAAAAGGAATATAGGCGAGAAGTTAAAAATATCACAAACATTTATTGTGTTTACCTTGTTTGAGGTTCACGGTGGAGTAGAGTCAAATCACGTATAGCAATATAGGCGTACTACACAACCTTTACATTTATTATCTACATAATGCAGGCTAATAGAGCAGCAGAACTGAGAAAACTAGAAATGACCCAAACAATGGTTATTACTATTGCCGTTTTGTCTGAAATTATTGCGCAATTACTTGAAAAATGGGGAGATGGGAAATTAACCTGCACGCTTTTCCTTCAAACATAGGTTGAACATATAGAGTATCTAAGAGCATAAGGTGTCTCTCAACTGATTCAACAGATTAGGTCAGGCCTGGATAAATGTGTCCGGTTCAGTACAATGCTTGTGCACTTCGTGTGGGATATATACTTGCAGTATTGTAGATACTAAAATAAATGTTTTTTGCACCGCTTATGTCCAATGAAAGTTTCAACACATTTCAGAATATACATTTAAATTTTAAAGTTTTTCTTAAATACTGAACAAAAGTTGAAACTACTTCAATTTCTAATTGTTTCTCAATAAACTTAAGAATTAGGCTTACTTTTATATATTAGCTTGTGCCTAATATACTATTTTCTTTATCTCTTTATTGGCTTTAGTAGCTTTGACGGGTTCCTTTCTGCTATAGTTGAAATACTCTTCTGTCATGTAGGTAGACGACATTAAACCAGTCAGTTATCAACATTGGGAAAGAAAATTGAAATATCTTTCAAGTAGATATTTTCTATGATTGTATGGCAGTTGTACCAGTGAGAAAAGATAATTATTTAGAAGGATGTGACCGGATTGTACCTGATCAATATTAATTTAAGAACTATGGTAGAGACGCAATGATAGATATGCAAAAAGTATTCGAAGCGAGAAAACAACTGCCAAATTAAATCATCAAGAGAACTGCTTTCATCGTGAGATATAAACGCGTCTGTGGTCATATATTCTGTCATAGGTGCACCAATCGCAGATATTGTTGTAGGTATGTCGATTGTAACGGATGGCTGTGGCAGTTCTAGAAATATAATTTCGACACAATTTCATTGTCGTATACGCATTTCTTCAGTGCTGCTTGCGAAAGGAAAAATTAGTCTCCATAAGATTATTAAACTATATTTGGTGGCGATTGAAGATGAAATAATTGCCATGGCTTATTCGCAGAAATAGAAAATAACCGACAAAATCCGAGCCTATATGAGGAACCGTGTGGTAATGTATTTAGAGACATTGAAAATAGTGTAATTGCCATTAAAAGCAACAAACTACCTTAATAATAAGTATAATGTGCCAGGTGATACATTCAAGACGTTCACCATAATATTGTGTGAACATGTGATTTTAGCCGTTGATACACGTACTGTCTTCTATCCGCTATAAATGTTCTCTTGAATGAAAGCATAACTGTGTCATAACGACACACACTGTTCCGATCTAACATCAAACAAAATACAAGTAAATGGTATGATTATCGTCCTCATAGATCACTACTAGCTTATCTCTGGTTTGGATTCGCGGGGTCGGTCAATGTGTGTATGTGAGCAACCTTGCCTCTAGCTGCCCTTGGGTCTGTGGTTCTGACCGGGATTTTTCCGGGTTTCTCCTCCCCCTCTTAATACGGTCGCCTATTGTGTGCTGAAAAACGGCGTCAGACTCAAATCAGAACATCATTCCTTTCATATAACATTGCAAAGGTGTACATACAAATGGGCAGAATTTTATTCAGATTTTCACTTGGTGATACCACATTGATAGAGATAGATAATAAATTTTTGTGTTCGTTCATATAATTTATTTGTGAGAATCTGGTCTGTAAAGTGACATGGGAAACTGAAAGTGAATAAAAATCGCTATCATTTAGGTCATGTTTGCTAAGCCCCAACTATAAAGTCATGTATAAGAGCTAGAATCTAACTGTCTTGGGAATATTACCGCGGCCATGTGTTTGATGTCTAAAGATTGCAACGGTCTAGGTTGGTTGGTTGGTTGGTCAGTTGAATTTTTAGGGCGCACCAGCACTATGAGGCTATTTAGCGCCATACAAAAGGTTATATCTTTCATCATTTAAAAGTGGTAAAAGGTTTCGTATCGACCAGCGATACGAAACCAAACAGTTGAAGGTAAAACAATAAAATGGTAACGGTGATAAATAAATAAAGTTTCCCGATCAACGGGGAGTGCAAATGATGTATGACAACGAAAACAGATGAAAGGTAATTAAAATCTAGCGACGGTATATATAGCACATAAAACTGTTCAAGGTGATAGCATAAAAGCTACAACTTATGATAAATATTTACTTCCTTCAGGAAGTCTATAATATAAGAAATGCTAACTGTATCAAAGAGCTCCCTAATGTCATGCACGTTGTAATAATGATTACGCGTAGGTTGGAGGTCGAAACACTCCAACACAAAGTGCTTAACAGTGAATGGTTCATTGCAAGATATGTACTCTGGTGGGTCTTCTCCTTTTAGTATATAGGAGTGGGTTAAATAAGTATGGCCGATTCGAATTCTTGCAATGACTACCTCCTCCCTACGGACGGCTCTATAGGAAGGAGTCCATTCTCCTAGGGTTGGCTTGATGGCATGAAGTTTGTTATTCACGGCATCATTCCATGATGCCTGCCATTTCTGACGTAAACATTCTTTGATACTACTTTTAAAATCAGTATACGGTGTTTTAAAATCAGATGGTTCCAGTGATAGGGCCATTTTAGCAGCGCGGTCTGCTTTGTCATTACCTTTAATTCCAATATGGCTGGGTAACCAACAGTATACTATATTGTGTGAGGTATGTTTAAGGAGAACATTAGCTAATAATGGATTCTCCAGTTTTCTATTATGTAGTGACTGAAGTACTGATAGTGAATCGGAGAAGATGATGCTATTCAAAATACGCTTGCTTTCAATATATTGCAATGCAAGGTCTATTGCTCTGATTTCGGCTGAAAAAATTGATGTACCGTTTGGTAAGCGAACTTTTGTTGTATGTTTTCCACTAACAAAGGCTGCAGCAGCCTTTTTCTCATCATTTGATCCATCAGTATATATTCTTGAGGAGTTCATGGTAAGAGTTGTGGAAGATGGAAGGGTTTGTCTCCGAATTTTTTCCATCGTGTAACGTGAAAAGTACTTTTGGTTGTTGAAGCAGCCAGGGAGGTGTTTTGGAGACGGTCGTTTTCAGAATTCTTGAAAGTTCAATTTTGGTACTGTCAAGGCATGGTAATATTCTAATGCCAAAGGTAGGTGTGACGTTTGGTTTATTGTCATATAAGATTTTATATTTGGGTTCAAAAACAGCCGAAAAAGCAGGGTTCAGAGGGTTTGAGCTTAATTTGAGAGCATACTGTGCGGAAAGCATTTCTTTACGTTGTGATAAAGGGGGTTCGTTCGCTTCAACGAGTAGGCTTTCACATGGGGATGTCTTAAATGCTCCCAGAGCAAGTCTTATTCCCTGATGATGAATTGGGTCAAGAATCTTCAAATAGGACTTCCTAGCTGAACCATAGACAACGCAACCATAGTCTAGTTTCGAGCGAATAAATGTTCTGTATAAACTGAGTATGACTTTCCTATCAGCACCCCAGTAAGTGTGCGCTACAACTTTAAGTAAATTTAGAGACTTCAAGCATTTAGCTTTCATTTTCTTCAGGTGTGGAATAAAAGTCAGTTTTCTGTCGAAGATAATACCTAAAAATTTTGCTTCCTCAACAACTGGAATAGGTGTTCCGTCCAGTTTGAGTTTAGGTCCATCATGATGTTTTCGTAACTGACAGAAATGCATACATACAGTTTTTGATTTCGAGAATTTGAAACCGTTAATATTGGCCCAATTTGGATCTTGTTCATATTTTGCTGTAATTGTCTCTCAATTGTATGCATGGGCTTGGATCGGTAACATATTAAAAAGTCATCAACGTATAGGGAGCAATCCACATCGGGAGCCAGACACTTGGTGATGCTATTAATTTTTATGTTGAAAAGCGTCACGGATAAAATACTGCCCTGGGGCACACCCATCTCTTGATCGTGCATATCAGAGAGGGTGGAGCCCACTCGTATCTTGAATTCCCTGTCTGAGAGGAAGTTTGATATGAACGAGGGCAGTAGGCCTTTTAGACCCAGATCGTGTAGGTCATTTAGTATTCCGTACTTTCACGTTGTGTCATAGGCCTTTTCCAAATCAAAGAAAACCGATACTAAGTGTTCCTTCTTGATGAAAGCGTCGCGAATAAATGTTTCCAGTCTAACCAGATGATCTTTAGTACTACGACCATAACGAAAGCCACTTTGGAAAGGAGATATTAAATTGTTGGTTTCCAAATACCATACAAGCCGAGAATTGATCATTCGTTCCATTGTTTTGCATACGCAACTAGTTAATGATATAGGTCTATAGTTGGTAGGATCTGCGCTATCTTTACCTGGTTTGGGGATTGGTATTACTGTTGCTTCTTTCCAAATTTTTGGTACATTACCAGTAATCCATAAATCATCGAAGATTTCCAGAAGAACTGTTAAGGATGGTTCTGGAAGGTGTTTCAAAAACTGGTAATGTATATCGTCAGGCCCAGCGGATGTATCATGGGCCTTATTCAAAGATTCCATAAGCTCCGACAATGAAAACGGTTGGTTATAACTCTCTGAAATATTCAATGTGAATTTCAACCGTGTTTTTTCTTTTTGAGCTTTTAATCTTCGGAAAGCTTCTGAATAATTAGACGATGAGGAATTTTTGGAGAAACAATCAGCAAGTACATTAGCTATTTCATGTTTGGTATTGAAATTGTTGTTATTTATCTTCACATGTAGGAATGAATTGCATTTTCCCATTCCATTTATTTTGCGGATCGTGTCCCAAACTTTCTTTATTGAGGAACGAGAGTTCTATGGAGGAAGTACGGGGATGATTTTTTTGTTAGGTCTGGAGCTACTTTGAGAACATGGAGCAGTATCTTCTGCATCCATGTTCTCAATGTCCCCAAACCTGTTATAGAGTTTGATGGGGTCTTCTGACCCCTTTTTGCTGCCTATTTCCTTGTGATTTGTTTTTGGTCTTTGGTGATTTCGGTGGTTGAGTATTATTGAATGTTGTTTGGGTAGATGCCGTAGTTTTTTGTGCTTGTTAATGGGGGGTGTTAGTGCTTGATGTTGACTCGGGTGCATCTGTCTGCGTTTGAGCATCCTTCGTTGACTTGGGATTGTTCTTCACTAGAGTGGAGAAGGATGGGCCAGGAAGAGATGTTTTTGCCTGTACAAGCTTTCTGGTCTCTGGATAAGGAATGTTGGATGTGTATTTAACCCTCTGTATTTCCTTCTCCTGTTTCCAGGTATCACAATCCTTGGAATTGGCGTGGTGCTCCTTTCCACAGTTGACACAATGCGGAGTTGCTCTACACTCAGCTTCCTGATGAGAGTGGTCTCCGCATCGGCCACATATTTGGCTTTTTGAGCAGCGGTCTTCATGATGGCCATATCTTTGACATTTATAGCATCGAAGTGGGTTTGGAATATATACATCAACCTTCACTTGTAAAAAGCCAACTTTGACCACTCTGGGTACTATTGGTTTATTGAAGGTGAGTATAACGGTGTTGGTGTCCTGCAGGTTGTTGTTACGTTTGATACGTATTCGAGGAACTGCAGTGACACCTTCATTTTTCATCCCTTCAATAATATCTGTGTCGCTGACTTCAGCCAAGTCTCGACAACGAATGACGCCTTTGGATGTATTGAGTGTTGTGTGAGCAAACTATGAGACTGGAATATCGAAGAATGTTTTTATTTCCTTGATGTTTTGCACTTGACTACGTCGTTCACATTCCACAAGCAGGCATCCCGTTTTCAGCTTTTTGACGCTTTTTGGTGTACCGATCATTCCCGTTATTGTTTTTTCAATTATAAAGGGAGAGAGAGCACTAATCGGTTTTGTGGCATCATTTGATTGTATAACCATGAAGCGTGGGAATGACTCCACACCGCATGGTTCTTCTTCCGAGCCAGATATTGGTTTCGACCTTTTGTTTTGATTTTTGTTTGAATTTTCCATTTTTGTTTTTGAAAGACTTCAACACCTGTGCTCCCCACCCACCATGGAGCCCAACAAGGGGACACTTTTCAAGTGCCAGGGATACACAGGAGTTATACTCAGTCGGTAAAATTACCTCCCGATTGACCCGTTAAGCCACCGCCTTCTAGGAAGTCTTCTAAGACATAGGAAAGGGAAAGTTAAAGGGATAGAATGTATGGGCAACGGTGGTATCAAGAGAGATACAAGAAGAAAGATAAAGGAAGTAAGCTAGTAAATAAAGACCTCCTAGGGCTCGGCGTGACCAGCCGATTTGTCGAGACCGGGCCCATCCCGACCACCCGTCTAGGAGAAGTAGAGGCCAAAGTAGTGTGTTGCATTGGAAAGCCTCTGCTCAACTACCAGGATCCTTTCCTCCCCCGACACGGGTCGCAACCCACAGCAAACAGGTTGCCTCTACTTAGTCGCCTCTTACGACACGTAGCGAGGCACGTCGGGCCAATTCTACAACCCTGGACCCGCAGGGGGTGCAGCGGTCTAGTGTTAAACTCTTACGCACGGTTACCATGACCCGCCGGAGACCGGAAACTTCAATCGGCCAAATACGATAGAGCGCACCATCTGACAAAGGCTTATATGTATCACACCTACGTGTTAAAGATTAGTCTAAAGATCAAAAGGAAGTCGACGTGGTGAACGGGCACATTCGTATCCGTCCCAACGTTGACAGAGAGCGAGAGAGATACTGTCCGCAAAGTTTGACTGGATCGGCTCATAGCGATATGCAATCGGAATTGAGATAGAAGGTGTGATTGCAATTCGGACCCGAGTGATACTTAGACGTGTAAGGAAAAATTTTGTACTCTCCTAAAAGGATTGCTGATCAATTGGGTTTGCTCCGAAAAGAAGCCACTCGTAATTTGGCGGCAAACCTTAAAGGTAGATTTTAATGAAAGACGAAGCTTCGAAAGGTCAGTAAGTTATTCGTTCGATTTTTGCGGAATATTACGGTATCATAATTGTAATTATTTGTAGTATGTGTGCTTAATTACTAGAATCGTTTAGTATGTAGAATTACCTTTGTAGTGTTTCATTTAGATGCGTAGTTGAGAAATGGGTTTAAGATTACGTAGGGAAATATTAAATTCGACTCCGAGTTATGTAGATAGTTAGCTTGTGGTTAGAATTAATTTTGTAATTTGCTATTAGGTTACTTCGTAGTAAACTAGTACATTTATTATTGCGTTATGTTAGAATTTACACATGCTTGAATTGTGAATTTGGAAACATGGTTGATGTATGTAAGATTAGTTACCATAGATGTATGCGTATATCAGAGCATGGGTATTTGAATATTTGAGTACTTTGTATGAATTGTAAGGTAAAGAATTCGTTTAATTATTGTGATATTGTTTAGTATAACTGGAATAGGAATATATACTGATGTGACGGAATTTATTGATGTATCTATAGGAATTGATGCCGTGCTGTATTATGACGTTTGTTTTACCATACAAGAACACATGGGTATTTCGATGTGAACAAATGCGTGACTGAAGAAATTTAATAGCCGTTATCTGATGATAGGCTGTGTGTAGTGTGAGATGAGAGGGCTAAGGAAAAAGATTGTACCGTTCTTGTGGTTTTACAGGAATCATTGTAGGGGACACAGAACTTCGGGTTCCATTGGGTCCCGAGTCTTCAAGAGTTGGAAACGGAATTGAGGCTGTAGCCGAGACAGTAGAAGTCGACAGAAGAGAGTCGTGGTAGAGAAGTGGAGGAGAAGGAGAAGGAGTCTAGAAAAAGTGGAGGAGGAGAAGGAGTCTAGAGAAAGTCGAGGGGGAGGAGGAGGAGAAGAAGTTTGGAGAAAAGTCGAGGAGGGAGATGAGAAGGATTTGGGAGAAATAGGAGAGAGAAAGGATACACCAGATGAGTAGAAATACAAGGACAGGTGGAAATCAATCTTACACTGCTAATCAAGTGATGCAATAGGCTTATTAAAGGGATGAGCGGATGGAATGTAACTGGAAATGTGAGTCATTTGGTTATTGAATTGTTATTAAACTGTTATTCATTGAATGTAAACCTTTTTGTATATTTAACCATCTAACCGTCGGCATTGCTGACTGGAGGCTCGGAGCTTTACATCTATCTTTCACTACATTTAACTTCCACAAAATAGAGCCTGGGTGGGACTTCTAAAATAGTTTAAATAAAACATTGGGAGCACCCCATCCCCACAATAACAATCCTCACAATTTAACCATACAAAGAAATATAAATATCAGAAGGAAAGCGTTATTCACATGTCATTAAATACCAACAGGAAGTCCTTTGCACAAACGTTTCCTTTTTAAATGGGCAGATTTAAAATCAGATCACTGTCTCGCGAGATGCATGTCATCTCTGCGTGGTAACAAATGAAAAGGAATATAGGCGAGAAGTTAAAAATATCACAAACATTTATTGTGTTTACCTTGTTTGAGGTTCACGGTGGAGTAGAGTCAAATCACGTATAGCAATATAGGCGTACTACACAACCTTTACATTTATTATCTACATAATGCAGGCTAATAGAGCAGCAGAACTGAAAAAAATAGAAATGACCCAAACAATGGTCATTACTATTGCCGTTTTGTCTGAAATTATTGCGCAATTACTTGAAAAATGGGGAGATGGGAAATTAACCTGCACGCTTTCCCTTCAAACATAGGTTGAACATATAGAGTATCTAAGAGCATAAGGTGTCTCTCAACTGATTCAACAGATTAGGTCAGGCCTGGATAAATGTGTCCGGTTCAGTACAATGCTTGTGCACTTCGTGTGGGATCTATACTTGCAGTGTTGTAGATACTAAAATAAATGTTTTTTGCACCGCTTATGTCCAATGACAGTTTCAACACATTTCAGAATATAACATTTAAATTTTAAAGTTTTTCTTAAATACTGAACAAAAGTTGAAACTACTTCAATTTCTAATTGCTTTGCATTAAACTTAAGAATTAGGCTTAATTTTATATATTAGCTTGTGCCTAATATATTATTTTCTTTATCTGTTTATTGGCTTTAGTAGCTTTGACGGGTTCCTTTCCTTTCAAGTATATATTTTCTATGATTGTATGGCAGTTGTACCAGTGAGAAAAGATAATTATTTAGAAGGATGTGACCGGATTGTACCTGATCAATATTAATTTAAGAACTATGCTAGAGACGGAATGATATCTACGCAAAGTATTCGAAGCGAGAAAACAACTGCCAAATTAAATCATCAAGAGAACTGCTTTCATCGTTGGATATAAACGCGTCTGTGGTCATAGATACTATCATAGGTGCACCAATCGCGGATATTGTTGTAGGTATGTCGATTGTGACGGATGGCTGTGGCAGTTCTAGCAATATAATTTCGACACGATTTTCATTATCTAATACGTATTTCTTCAGAACTGCTTGCAAAAGCAAACATTAGTCTCCATAAGATTATTAAACTATATTTGGTGGCGATTGAGGATGAAATAATTACCGTGACTTATTCGCAGAAATGGAAAATAACCGACAAAATCCGAGCCTATATGAGAAGCCGTATGGTAATGTATTTACATACATTAAAAATCGGGCAATTTCCATTAAAAACAACAAACTGCATTAGTTATAAATACAATGTGCCAGGTGATACGTTCAAGACGTTCACCATAATAGTGTGTGATGGGGTGATTTTAGCCGTTACTGATACACGTACTGTCTTCTATCCTCTATAAATGTTCTCTTGAATGGAAGCATATTGCCACTTTTACTGAATATAATCCGTCGGTGTGTGCATACATAATTTACCTCTTATCAATATGAGACAAAGCCATTGTGGACATATGGACTTGACATATATCAGTAGCTACTGTCCGCACGACTCCTTGCATTTTCTGAGTTTGTATTGAATGTCCTATCGATGGCATGTGGTTAGGTGCAGTTGTTTTTCTGTATTTCCCGCACTGACTGTCTCATAACGACACACGCTGTTCCGATCTAAAATGAAACAAAATACAAGTAAATGGTATGATTATCCTTCTCATAGATCACTAGCAGCTCATATCTGGTTTGGATTCGCGGGGTCGGTCAATGTGTGTATGTGAGCAACCTAGAATGTAGGTTCCCTTGGGTCGGTGATTCTAAACGGGTTTTTCCCGAGATTCTCCTCCCCCACTTAATACTGTCGCCTATTGTGTGCTGAAAAACGGCGTCAGACTCAAATCAGAACAACATCATTCTTTGCATTTAACATTGCAAAGGGGTACATAGAAATGGGCAGAATTTTATTCAGATTTGCACCTGTTGATACCACATTCATGGAGATAGATAATAAATGTTTGTTTTCGTGCATATAATTTATTTGTGAGATTTTAGTCTGTAAAGTAACCTGGAAATCTGTCAGTGAATGAAACTCCCTATCATTTAACAGTAAAAAGAACTATAACTGAGAAAAATCTTATTCACATGTCATTAAATACGAACACAAAATCCTCTGCACAAGCGTCTCCTTTTGAAATGGCTTGATTTAAAATTAGATCAAGGTCTCACGAGGTGCATGTCATCTCTGCGTGGTAACAACTGAAAAGAAATATAGGCGTGAAGTTAAAAATATCACAAACATTTTTTGTGTTTGCCTTGTTTGAGGTTCACGGTGGAGTAGAGTCAAATCACGTATAGCATCATAGGCGTACTGCACACCCTTTACATTTATTATCTACATAATTCAGGCTAATAGAGCAGCGGAATTGAGAAAACTAGAAATGACCTAAAAAATGGTTATTACTATTGCCGTTTTGTCTGAAATTATTGCGCAGTTACTTGAAAAATGGGGAGATGGGAAATTAACCTGCACGCCTTTCCTTCTAAAATAGGTTGAACATATAGAGTATCTAAGAGCATAAGATGTCTCTCAACTGATTCAACAAAATGGGTCAGGATAATAAATGTGTCCGGTTCAGTACAATACTTGTGCACTTCGTGTGGGATCTATACTTGCAGTGTTGTAGATACTAAAATAAATGTTTTTTGCACCGCTTATGTCCAATGAAAGTTTCAACACATTTCAGAATATAACATTTAAATTTGAAAGTTTTTTTAAATACTGAAAAAAAGTTGAAACTACTTCAATTTCTAATTGTTTTTCATTAAACTTAAGAATTAGGCTTAATTTTATATAATAAATTGTGCCTAATATATTATTTTCTTTATCTGTTTATTGGCTTTAGTAGCTTTGACAGGTTCCTTTCTGCTATAGTTGAAATACTCTTCTGTCATATAGGTAGACGACATTAAACCAGTCAGTTATCAACATTGGGAAAGAAAATTGAAATATCTTTCAAGTAGATATTTTCTATGATTGTATGGCAGTTGTACCAGTGAGAAAAGATAATTATTTAGAAGGATGTGACCGGATTGTACCTGATCAATATTAATTTAAGAACTATGGTAGAGACGCAATGATAGATATGCAAAAAGTATTCGAAGCGAGAAAACAACTGTCAAATTAAATCATCAAGAGAACTGCTTGCATCGTGAGATATAAACGCGTCTGTGGTCATAGATACTATCATAGGTGCATCAATCGCGGATAATGTTGTAGGTGTGTCGATTGTAATGGATGGCTGTGGCAGTTCTAGCAATATAATTTCGACACGATTTTCATTATCGAATACGCATTTCTTCAGAACTGCTTGCAAAAGCAAACATTAGTCTCAATAAGATTATTAAACTATATTTGGTGGCGATTGAGGATGAAATAATTACTGTGGCTTATTCGCAGAAATAGAAAATAACCGGCGAAATCCGAGCCTATATGAGGAGCCGTATGGTAATGTATTTACAGACATTAGAAATCGAGTAATTTCCATTAAAAACACCAAACTGTATGAATAATAAATACATTGTGCCATTTGATACCTTCAAGACGTTCACCATAATAGTGTGAACTGGTGATTTTAACCATTACTAATACACGTACTGTCTTCTATCCTCTATAAATGTTATCTTGAATGGAAGCATATTGCCACTTTTACGGAATATAATCCGTCGGTTTGTGCATACACAATTTACGTCTTATCAATATGAGGAAAAGCCATTGTGGACATATGGACCTGACATATATCAGTAGCTACTGTCCACACGACTCCTTGCATTTTCTGAGTTTGTATTGAATGTCCTATCGATGGCATGTGTTTAGGTGCAGTTGTTTTTCTGTATTTCCCGCACTGACTGTCTCATAACGACACACGCTGTTCCGATCTAAAATGAAACAAAATACAAGTAAATGGTATGGTTATCCTCCTCATAGATCACTAGCAGCTCACATCTGGTTTGGATTCGCGGGGTCGGTCAATGTGTGTATGTGAGCAACCTAGCCTGTAGCTTCCCTTGGGTCGGTGATTCTAACAGGGATTTTCCCGAGATTCTCCTTCCCCACTTAATACTGTCGCCTATTGTGTGCTGAAAAACGGCGTCAGACTCAAATCAGAACAACAACATTATTCTTTTCATATAACATTGCAAGGGGGTACAATGGCCAGAATGTGATTCAGATTTGCACCTGTTGATACCACATTGATGTAGAGAGATAATAAAATTTTGTGTTCGTGCATATAATTTATTTGTGAGATTTTAGTCTGTAAAGTAACCTGGAAAACTGCTAGTGAATGAAAATCCATATCATTTAACAGTACAAAGAAATATAACTATTAGAAGAAAAGCCTTATTCACATGTCATTAAATTCGAACACAAAATCCTGCACAAGCGTCTCCTTTTTAAATGTGCAGATTTAAAATCAGATCAAGGTCTCGCGAGGTCCATGCCATCTCTGTGTAGTAACAACTGAAAAGGAATATAGGCGAGAAGTTAAAAATATCACAAACATTTTTTGTGTTTACTTTGTTTGAGGTTCACGGTGGAGTAGAGTCAAATCACCTATAGTAATATAGGCGTACTACACAACCTTTACATTTATTATCTGCTTAATGCACTCTAATAGAGCAGTAAATTTGAGAAAACTAGAAAATACCCAATCACTGGGTATTACAAGGACCTCTTTGTCTGATAATATTGCGCAGTTACTTGAGAAATGGGGAGATTGGAAATTAACCTTCACCCTTTTGCTTCAAAAATAGATTGAACATGTACAGTATCTAAGAGCATAAGGTGTCTCTCAACTGATTCAACAAAATGGGTCAGGCCTGGATAAATGTTTCCGGTTCTGTGCAATGCTTGTGCACTTCGTGTGGGATCTATACTTGCAGTTTTGTAGATACTAAAATAAATGTTTCTGCACCGCTTATGTCCAATGACAGTTTCAACACATTTCAGAATATACCATTTAAATTTGAAAGTTTTCTTAAATACTGAACAAAAGTTGAAAGTTCTTCAATTTCGAATTGTTTTTCATTAAACTTAAGAATTAGGCTTAATGTTATATATTAGATTGTGCCTAATATATTATTTTCTTTATCTGTTTATTGGTATTAACAGTTTTGACGGGTTCCGTTGTGCTGCAGTTGAAATACTCTGCAGTCGTGTAGGTAGACGACATTAAACCAGTCAGTTTTCAACATTGGGAAAGAAAATGTAAATGTCTTTCAAGTAGATATTTTCTATGATTGTATGACAGTTGTACCACTAAGAAAAGATAATTATTTAGAAGATGGTGACCTGGTTGCTCCTAATCACGGTAGGCCTGCCTTGCAGTTATACTACGAGATCACAAGATTAATTTAAGAACTATGATAGAAATGCAATGATATCTGCCCAAAATATATTTGAAGCGTAAAAGGAACTGCCAAATTAAATCATCAAAAGAATTGATTTCATCGTGAGATATAAACGTGTCTGTGGTCATAGATACTATCATAGGTGCACCAATCGCGGATACTGTTGTAGGTATGTGGATTGTAACGGATGGCTGTGGCAGTTCTAGCAATATAATTTCGACACGATTACAGAAACGAATACACATTCCTTCAGATCTACTTGCGAAAGCAAACATTAGTCTCAATAAGATTAGTAAACAGGTTTGAAGGCGATTGAGGATGAAATAATTACTGTGGCTTATTCGCAGAAATGGAAAATAACCGACAAAATCCGAGCCTATATGAGGAACCGTGTGGTAATGTATTTACATACATTAAAAATCGGGTAATTTCCATTAAAAACAACAAACTACCTTGATAATAAGTATAATGTGCCAGGTGATACTTTCAAGACGTTTACCATAATAGTGTGTGAATGGGTGATTTTAGCCGTTACTGATACACGTATTATCTTCTATCCTCTATAAATGTTCTCTTGAATGGAAGCATATTGCTACTTTTATTGAATATAATCCGTCGGTGTGTGCATACACAATTTAAGTCCTATCAATATGAGGAAAAGCCATTGTGGACATATGGACCTGACATATATCAGTAGCTACTGTCCACACGACTCCTTGCATTTTCTGAGTTTGTATTGAATGTCCTATCGATGGCATGTGGTTAGGTGCAGTTGTTTTTCTGTATTTCCCGCACTGACTGTCTCATAACGACACACGCTGTTCCGATCTAAAATGAAACAAAATACAAGTAAATAGCATGGTTATCTTCCACATAGATCACTAGCAGCTCACATTTGGTTTGGATTCGCGGGGTCAGTCAATGTGTGTATGTGAGCAACGTAGCCTGTAGCTTCCCTTGGGTCGGTGATTCTAACCGGGATTTCCCCGGGTTTCTCCTCCCCCACTTAATACTGTCGCCTATTGTGTGCTGAAAAACGGCGTCAGACTCAAATCAGAACAACAACATCATTCTTTTCATATAATAATGCAAGGGGGTACGTAAAAAGGGGCAGAATTTTATTCAGATTTGCACCTGTTGATACCACATTGATGGAGGTAGATAATAAACTTTTGTGTTCGTGCATATAATTTATTTGTGAGATTCTGGTCTGTAAAGTAACCCGGAGAGCTGCCAGTGAATGAAAATCCCATTATTTAACAGTACAAAGAAATATAACTATTAGAAGAAAAGCCTTATTCACATATCATTAAATGCGAACACGAAATCTTTTGCACAAACGTCTCGTTTTTAAATGGCCAGATTTAAAATCAGATCAAGGTCTCACGAGGTGCATGTCATCTCTGCGTGGTAACAACTGAAAAGGAATATAGGCGAGAAGTTAAAAATATCACAAACATTTTTTGTGTTTACCTAGTTGAGATTCACAGTGGATTAGAGTCAAATCACTTACAGCAATATAGGCGTACTACACATCCTTTCCATTTATTATCTATATAATGCAGGCTAATAGAGCACTAAATTTGGGAAAACTAGAAAATATCCAAACAATGGGCATTACAATTGCTGCTTTGTCTGAAAATATTACGCAGTTACTTGAAAAATGGGGAGATGGAAAATTAACCGGCACGCTTTCCCTTCAAAAATAGATTGAACATGTACAGTATCTAAGAGCATAAGGTGTCTCTCAACTGATTCAACAAAATGGGTCAGGCCTGGATAAACGTTTTCGGTTCAGTGCAATGCTTGTGCACTTCGTGAGGGATCTATACTTGCAGTGTTGTAGATACTAAAATAAGTGTTTTTGCACCGCTTATGTCCAATGACAGTTTCAACACATTTCAGAATATACATTTAAATTTGAAAGTTTTCTTAAATACTAAACAACAGTTGAAACTACTCCAGTTTCTAATTGTTTTTCATTAAACATAAGAATTAGGCTGAATGTTATATATTGGATTGTGCCTAATATATTATTTTCTTTATCTGTTTATTGAGATTAACAGCTTTGACGGATTCCGTTTGCTATAGTTGAAATACTCTTCTGTCATGTAGGTAGATGACATTAAACCAGTCAGTTTTCAACATTGGGAAAGAAAATTGAAATATCTTTCAAGTAGATATTTTCTATAATTGTATGACAGTTGTACCATTGAGAAAAGATAATGATTTAGTAGAACGTGACCGGGTTGCGTCTGATCAAGTGGGCCTGCTGTGCAGTTATTCTACGAGATCACAGTATGAAGTTAAGAACTATGATAGAGAGGTAATGATATCTACGCAAGAATATTCGAAGCGTAAAAGGAACTTCCAAATTAAATCATCAAGAGAACTGCTTTCATCGTTGGATATAAACGCGTCTGTGGTCATAGATACTATCATAGGTGCACCAATCGCAGATATTGTTGTAGGTATGTCGATTGTAAAGGATGGCTATGGTAGTTCTAGCAATATAATTTCGACACGATTACATTACCGAATACGCATTTCTTCAGATCTACTTGCGAAAGCAAACATCAGTCTCAATAAGATTATTAAACTAGATTTTGTCGCGACTGAGGATGAAATAATTACCGTGGCCTATTCGCAGAAATGGAAAATAACGGACAAAATCCGAGCCCATGTAAGGAACCGTGTGGTAATCTATTTACATATATTAAAAATCGAGTAATTTCCATTAAAAACAACAAACTATATTAATAATAAATAGAATGTGCCAGGTTTACTTTCAAGACGTTTACGATAATAGTGTGTGAATGAGTGTTTTTAGCCGTTACTATTGTGGACATATGGACCTGACATATATCAGTAACTACTGTCCACACGACTCCTTGCATTTTCTGAGTTTGTATTGAATGTCCTATCGATGGCATGTGGTTAGGTGCAGTTGTTTTTCTGTATTTCCCGCACTGACTGTCTCATAACGACACACGCTGTTCCGATCTAAAATGAAACAAAATACAAGTAAATGGTATGGTTATCCTCCTCATAGATCACTAGCAGCTCACATCTGGTTTGGATTCGCGGGGTCGGTCAATGTGTGTATGTGAGCAACCTAGCCTGTAGCTTCCCTTGGGTCGGTGATTCTATCAGGAATTTTCCAAGGTTTCTCCTTTCCCACTTAATACTGTCGCCTATTTTGTGCTGAGAAATGGCGTCAAACTCATATCAGAACAACAGCATTATTCTTTTCATATAACATTGCAAAGGGGTACATACAAATGGGCGGACTTTGATTCAGATTTGCACCTGTTAGTACCACATTCACGGAGATAGATAATACATTTTTGTGTTCGTGCATATTATTTATTTGTGAGATTCTGGTCTGTAAAGTGACACGGGAAACTGCCAGAAAATAAAAATCTCTATAATTTATGTCGTGTTTGCGATGCCCCAGCTATAATGTCATGTATTAGAGCTAGAATCTAACTGTCTTGGGAATATTACCGCGGCCATGTTTTTGATGTCTAAAGATTGCAGCGGGCCAGTGTTAAGCTCTTACGCAAGGTTACCATGACCCGTCGGAGACCGGAAGATTCAATCGGCTAAATACGATCGATCGCATCATCTGACAAAGGCTTGCAGGTATCACATATATATGATGAAGATTATTCCAAAGATCAAAATGAAGACCCCATGGTAAATGGGCGCATTCTTATCCGTCCCCACGTTGACAGAGAGCGAGAGGGATATTGTCCTCTAAGTTTGATTGGATCTGCTCACAGCTATATCCAGTCGGAATTGAGATAGAAGGTGTGATTTCAATTCCGAACCAAATGATACTTCAGACGCGTTAGAGAAAATTTAGTATACGCCCAAAAGGATTGTAGATTAATTGGGTTTATTGCGAGATGAAGCTACTCGTAGTTTGGAGGCAAAACTTAGAGGAAGCATCTAACCAAGGACAAAGCTTCGAAAGGTCAGTAAGTCATTTGCTGGATTTTTGCAGAATATTACGGTATCATAATTGTAATTATTTGTAGTATGTATACTTAATTACTAGAATCGTTTAATATGTAGAATTACCTTTGTAGTGTTTCATTTAGATGCGTAGTTGAGAAATGGGCTTGAGATTACGTAGAGAAATATTAGATTCAACTCGGAATTATGTAGATTGTTAGCTTGTGGTTAGAATTAATTTTGTAATTTGCTATTAGGTTACTTCGTAGTAAACTAGTGCGTTCAGTCTTGTGTTATGTTAGAATTTACACATGCTTGAATTGTGAATTTGGAAACATGGATGATGTATGTAAGATTAATTACTGTGGATGTATACATTTATCAGAGCTTGGATATTTGATTATTTGCGTACTTTGTATGAGTTGTAAGGTAAAGAATTCGTTTAATTATTGTGATATTGTTTAGTATTACGGTATTAGGAATATGTACTGATATGACGAAATTTATTGATGTATCTATAGGAAGTTTGTTTTACCATACAAGAACATATTCGTATGTAGATGTGAACGAATCAAAAAGAATGTACCGTCCTTGTGTTCTCACAGGAAGTATTTTAGGCGACACAGATCATCGGGTTCCATTGGGTCCCGAGTCTTCAAGTGTTGGAAACGGAATTGGGGCTGTAGCCGAGACAGTGGAAGTCGACAGAAGAGAGTCGTGGTAGAGAAGTGGAGGAGAAGGAGAAGGAGTCTAGAGAAAGTGGAGGAGGAGAAGGAGTCTAGAGAAAGGCGAGGAGGAGGAGGAGGTGGGGAAGTAGTTTGGTGAAAAGTCGAGGAGGGAGATGAGAAGGATTTGGGAGAAATAGGAGAGAGAAAGGATATTCCAGATGAGTAGAAATACAAAGAAATCAATTTCACACTGCTAATCAAGTGATGGATTAGGCCTATTAAAGGGTCGAGAGGATGGAATGTAATTGGAAATGTGAGTCATTTGAGTGTTGAATTGTTGTTAAATTGTTATTCATTGAATGTAAACCTTTTTGTATATTTAATCATCTAACCGTCGGCATTGATGACTGCTGGCTCTGAGATTTACATCTATCTTTGACTGATTTTAACGTCCAATGAAAACAGGGCCTGGGTGGGACTTCTATAATAGTTTAAAGAAAACATTGGGAGCACCCCACCCAGACCATAACAATCCTCACAGTGGCGGCATCGTCCGAAATCCGAATTAGACATAAATATTATCTTTACGACCTATAGTATTAGCTATTAGGAAGTTTTAGTGAACAGCTGTGAGATAATTTCCATCGTGTGTATTTTGAATGTTTATGATTTCCAACTTGTGCATGTTATATTATGATATTTGCATGTTTGGTAGATTTCAGTTACTTTTAGTAATTGTTAAGTAAATATCGTGCAAAATGTCTTACCTGTGCGATTGTTGTTATTGTCAACAGGTAAGTATTGGGTTTTGAAGTTGTAACATCTGTCAATTTTTTATTAAGTCGAAACAAAGTATCAATTTCTGTTAGTATTATCATAATATGGCTACTGAAAGACAGACGATTAAAGAGTATCTCTATATGGGCTCGGCGGATCTAGGGTTCGAGGGAAGTTGCCTAGTGGTGTTCATAGAGGAGAGAATCAAGGAATGGAAGGCTGAAAAAAGCAGCCGAGAGAATGACAGAGAAGGAACTGGCCGGGATGGCCAAAAAAGCAGCCGAAAGAGAGATAGAGAAAAAGCTAGAGCTGGCCAGGATGGCAGCGGACAGAGAGACACAGATAGAGTTAGCCACGATGGCAGCGACAGCGAAAGAAAGAGTGCTAGCTCACGCTCTCGAAATGGAGAAATTAAGTGTAGAAGCTGGGACCGCCGAAATGGACGACTCCAGTACGAGTTCTGGAGGGAGCTATCGACCGATTATCGACCACCGAATGGTACAGATAAAGATGCCGTTATTCAACAACAAAGAAGAGTCCATTGACGATTTTATGGTGCAATTTGAGAAACTCGCGTGCGTTCATAATATTCCAGAGCAACATTGAGCTATTAACGTCTCGGCATTTTTGCAAGGTGCAGCTCGTGAAGTTTACCATAACTTAGTCGCAGAAGAAGCTGACGACTACAACCCGCCCAAGAAGGCCCTTCTTTGCCATTATCGGCTGACCGCTGAACGTACCGTAAACGTTTTCGGGACTCGAAGAAAAAGGCAACTAAAACCCACTCTCAATTCCACGCACGTGTTCGAGCGTTATTCGAGAAGTGGATAAAGATGGCAGAAGTCGATCGATCGTACAACGGGTTACGCGAAGTTATTCTCAAGGAACATGTCCTGAATACTTTCCGTCGCAAGTTGACAGTATTCCTAGCGGAGAGAGAGCATAGGACTCTCGAAGAGATCGCCATGCATGGCGAAGTGTGGAGGGTCCGGGTGTACAGACCGACCCCGACCCACTGAGTTGCGCCTAGAGGTTGAGGGAGAGCCCGCTGTCCGTAACCGCCAGGGCGACGGGAAGGTCGTAGGGGGATCTACAGGTAAGGATGCCACCCATAGACCCGGACAGGTCTCACTCACGAAAACGGGCCTTGCAGAACGGCTAGGGCCGCCGTCGTGCTACAACTGTAAGCGCCCGGGGAATTTTGCAAGGGGCTGTCCCAGGGGCAGGCAGACCCAGGTGAATGCCATGGCTAGGAAGAAGTACAAGACGGAGGCAAGCTGCAAACCATCAAACCTCACGCAAGCAACTGTCAACGGAGGAGGTACCACCCTTTTGTACGACACTGGGTGTAGCGTTCCCGCCCTTGTCGACAAGAAATAAGTGAAGCCTGAGGACTACACAGGGGATGTCGTTATGTGTTGCCTCAACCGAACCCCGATACCTGCACACCGACGACAGTGAGTGCTGTGGAAACCTGGTCCAAGAGTCGGTAGACGAAACCGACGCCAATGGAAGTTACGTCAACACTGGTCAGTAACGTACTTTCGGCCGCGTTGAGGAAGCTTTAGCAGGAAGAACCAACTCTGACGCAGTTGCATAACTACGCTGCATATGGAACCGAGAAAGAAACTCCGAATGGCGCGGTGAAGTTCGTATACAAGAAGGGGATCTTGTATCGCCACGCCAGGAAAAGACACGGGCACTTCAAGCAAGTCCTCGTGCCCAAGGAGAAGCGAGGTGATGTGTTGAAACTCGCGCATGAAAGTCTCATGGGAGGACACATGGGAATTGCCAGGGTGCATGATCTTCTTGTCACGGGATTCTACTGGCCAGGGGTCCAAGGAGATGTTAAGCGTTTCTGTCCCTCCTGTGAAAAATATCAGAGATTGGCACCGAAAACGGATCTACCCGTCTCTTTGGGGAGTGCACCCCTTATCGATGAACCATTTCGACGCGTCGCGATGGATTTGATCGGTCGGATAAAATCCGCGTCGACACAAGGAAATCGGTATATTTGAACTGTCGTAGATTACGCTATACGTTATCCGGAGTCGGTCGCGTTGGGTGATATTGATTCGGAAACTGTCGCTGAAGCTCTGCTTGGGATTTGATCAAGATCCTGAATGCCCGACGAGATCCTGACCGATTAAGGGACACAGTTCATGAGTCACGTGATGGGAGAGGTGAACCGACTGATGTCAATTAAGCACCTCACGACTACACCGTATCACCCCCAATGTAACGGACTGGTGGAGCGGTTTAACGGGACTCTGAAAAACATGCTTAAGAAGGTGTATGAAAGCTGTTCCAAAGATTGGGATCGGTATATTCCTTCCATGCGTTTCGCATATCGACAAGTACCATAAGCCAATTTAGGGTTTTCTCCCTTTGAACTCTTGTATGGGAGGATCGTAGGTAGTCCCATCGCCGTACTGAGACAGATGTGGACGGACGATCACGCTGTCGAAGAGGTACGTACTACCTATCAGTACGTCGCGGATTTGCGGAACAAAGTGGATGAAGTTTGTACCCTCGCACAGGAGAACATCAAGCGAGCGAAATCGCGTCAGGCGAAGTATTACAACAAGCGCGCGAAACCACGTCAGTATGAAACAGGGGACTAGGTGTTGTTGCTGTTGCTCCAAGAACACAACAAGCTGCAAGAATTTTTGGAGGGGCCGTACGTCGTAACCGAGAAGGTCGAGGTACAAACCTATCGGATCCGACTACCGACTAAGGAGAAGCTGTGCCAGGCTAATCTCCTTAAGAGATACCGAGAAGGAGAGACCGCCAGAGAGTTTGTCGTCACCACGATCGTCACCTAGGACGCCGAACACACTCACGTATGGACGTACATAAATTCAGTAAACACGTTTTCAAGGGGTATACTCCAACAACTAATAAAACTGCAAAAATGGCAACAACAAAAGCACGAACAAAACACGTATGTCATAACAATCATATTGATAGAGTTAGGAGAAAGAGCAGTAGAAGATGCAGCATCGTTGTTGAAGGGGTTTCAGGAGCACAATTGTCTTAGTAATAATAGCAGATAAAGTAGTTGTTGTTGTAGCGCCTACAACATCGTAGTATTAGCAGCAGTGGTAGTGTTAGTGGACGCAACAGTAATGTTAGAAGTAGTTGTTGTCTCCTTCGTTGTTTGTCTGTCAGAGTGAATGTGATGACAAAACTACACGTATTAACGTCAGTGGCAGCAGGCTGTTTTCAAATCAGCAGTAGCAGGGGCAACAAAACCAGTCGCCAGTAGTAACAGAAGAAGGACAGAAGAAGAGCAGCATTGCCTTTAAGATGTGAAGGTCTTGCCACTTACAAGATGGATGGAATCATGCTTTTAGTATTAATAAAAATCAAATCAAGTAGTACATATCCACAGCCACACCCGCTCCGCCCCAAACTAATCATATCTGTCAACAATAAATATGCCTAAACCATGTCACTTAAAAACCTTTTGATTTCTTAGTTGATTATGCGAGAATATTAGTGCATATACGTTGAAAATTCCTGCAAATTCTTGCAAACTATTACATAAGGAGGATAGTAATAAATATAATAACTTAAAAATATGCATATTTATATATATGTATTTCCGTCTGTGTGTAAATGTGAAAGGCTTCTATAGAGACATGTTTTCTTTCATATAATTTGTATAGATTTTTTTGAACTAATTTTGTTGTATTGATTTGATTATAATCTTTAGTAAGATAGGAATTTTTAGTATTTTCGGTGAAGAAATCATATCGTTAAAAGAATTTGACTGAATTCCGCTTCCATTTCATATACCGCACACTAATTCTAATATTAGGCTATACATGGTGACCAGTATAATTGGTGGAGGTAGAAACCATGAAAACCCTGATAAGAATCAACAAGCCACGAAACGCTTCTGGCAGATTTCTCACATACCCACATTAGCCGATCCCGAGACTAGAAACGACGCGGATAGCGGTGAGATGTCAGTGGTTGGTAAAGTTTTGCACAATTTCGGTACATGATTGAGATAAAAGAACCGGTAAACTCTTAAGTATGGCCTTTCACTTATATCAAAAGCCACCTGATATTTGTAAGACAGTTGTAAGACCAATTAAGCTTGTTTTTCTTACTCTACTTATTGGTCAGGTGTTCAGCAATTATGGAAAAATTGGAGAAAAATTTCCGATAATATCCAGCCATACCGCCAAAATCGCCTCAGCTGCGTTTTAATGATAGGCACTGAGAATTCAGAGATAATCTTGACCTTAACTTATATAGATTTAACTTAACTTTGCACGGCAATATTTCCTAAAGATGTAACACAAGCACAGAGAAAACTCACGCTTACTTAAATTAATTGTCAAATTTGCATCACAGAGCCTATCTAAGAATTTTCGAACGGTTTCTAAGTGATCTTTTAGGTGTCAGGTCACAGTTATCTAGACCAGATGCAATTATGTTCATTAAACGTTGGAAAGTACAAGGCAAACCTTTCATCTTAAACGGCACTTCGTTATATTGATAAAATCCGTCAGTGGAATTTGCCATAGTCCATGCAAAAGGTCACAATTGGTGACATATTCAGCATTTCCAATTTTGGCAATACAGTCATCGATTCCTGGAAATGAAAATGAAACTGTTTTGGTAACACTGTTCACTTTTCTATAGTTTGCGCACATGCGGAACACATTATCTGGTTTCGGCACAAATATACAGGGTGAACTGCAGGCACTTTTACTTGGTTCTATGAGATCGTTCTCAAGCAAATATTGAATTTCTGCTATGAAATATTACTCTTTGAGAAGATTCATCCTATAAGGATGCTGTTTCTGAGGTAGAACATCTGGAAACCATTGCTCATGTTCAAATTAAAGCTGTTTGAGTTCACGCTTATAGTTGCAAATA
>JAECUM010034528.1:0-29942 GCA_016617855.1 Megalonaias nervosa
TCCTGCATCCAAGGCAGATGCTCTAATCATTTAGGTCACTGGAGCAGTCTCTGTTTTTCTAACATCTATTGGTTATCAGGTCAATTCATATTAAGGATAAACATATCTCTCAACAAATGTTGTCCTCATTTCTGACTTTGACAAATTATGACATAAAGTATATATTATTTGCTAGCAACATCTATTGGTAAGAACACTGCATTCAACAGGAATCTAAAAGGTCAACTATGGAGGTTTCTGTTTTCACTATTTTAAATTTTTTCACACCTTAAACCTTCAAATTTGTTGCTCTGATAAAGTTATATTCTATATTGTTTGAATTACTGCAGTCAGAAATGTTACCCACACTAAAGGTAGACAGGTATTACCTCCCCCTTTGATGTGTGTGGGAGTGATGTATCAAGGAAACATATAACTTAATGGAGATTACAGCATTAATGAACAAAGACCTGGTGAAAACTGAATAATTAAAACAGCTAATGCTACACCTAAAGCTAATATGGCAAATCAATGGCTTAAAAAATGATTAAACTGCTGGACAGAATAAGACGTATGAAAATATTGTGCATTCCTTTACATTTGTACAATCATGGCTTGTAAGGGCTGAACATTTATTTCCTAACCTTTATATTTTATAAGTCACAAAGAGCAAGCAAGTATACAAAACATTCATTTCCAGTGAAAATTATTGCCATTAACCCTTTGAAAATACACTGTTGTTAACTAAGATGGTAGATAAAGGAAACCCCCTTCAAATGTTACCTCTTGACTCCTAACATAATCCTTCAATATGTTTTGCTTGAAATTTGCTGTATTTGTTTCTTCTTAATCAAAAAATCAAGAACTGAAGTAAAATACGTGTTTAATTTTAATTCGTGTACAATATAAAAGACGTCTACTTATTTGTCATTGTTCCTCTCTCTTTCTCTATTTTCCCTGACATCTCCTCAGAGTAAAGGTGACACTGATGTTGTTGCTGAAATGACACTGATGTTGTTGCTGAAATCTATGTCTAACTCCTTTTCAAACTTAGAAGAATTACAGATGATTTAATTACATAAAAATACATTTGGAATTAAATTTTAGATGGGTATCACTCACAGAGGTCATAATGCTACTTTTTAAATTTCTTAATCAATAATTTCTGTGAAAATAAAATTGGACCGCTCCGGTGGCCTAGTGGTTGCAACATCTGCCTCAGATGCGGGAGGTCATGGGTTTGATCACCAGCCAAGTCATACCAAAGATATACAAAAATGGTACTAACAGCTGCCTTGCTTGGCGCTCAGCATTAAGAGGTTAGTGTTAGGACTGGTCGGCCTGGTGTCAGGATAATGTGACTGGGTGGGACATCATGCTACATGTCTGCGGCATGATGTCCCAGTGCTAGACATCATTATAAACTGCCACACTGCAGACATCATAGCAATATGACTGAAACACTGTTAAAGCTACGTTAAAAATCCAAATCACACACACACACACACAAAATAAAATGGAAAAAATGCCACTTTTAAGTTTCTGTACTGCAAACTGTGACAACAAAATGAGTATTTTCACTTGAAATTACTACTCCATCAATACATCTCTACAGTCACAGATGTTCTTTTCTACACTGATGTCACAAGAGACATGTTGGAGTCCAAGTTATGGGCAGTAATAAAGTCTGTAATTGTGGAATATCAAACTTGCATTAATTTAAGCTCTTACTTTCTGGATTTAGTTTAAAAAATAGCACCAAAAAGCATTTGTTTAATTTATGCATATTGTATTCAGAAAAAAATGCAAATTTTCTACTACATTTACTGCATATTTTAGCCTGGCAAATAAAACCCAACTTTTTTTTCTGTCCAGTAAAATACAAAAATATTTCATGCAGTGTCCAATAACATACCAAAGAACAAAAAAAATCCAAGCCCAAGCAACAAGACCCAAATATATGACATCAGGCAATTCCTTTAGCAACAAAGCAAAACAATCACACTTTACATGTACATTTATGAATGAAAACCAATTTTATTCTTAATTCACCTACTTTAATTCAGTTCACAAGAAAATTCAACAATACTTAACCAAGATACTGTGAATGTCACATTATATACTAACTGTGTGTTTAATAGTCTTCTATGCAGATAGCTGACATCTTGTACAGAAACCATTTTTCTTCTTTCAGTCAATAACTTTTACCTTGACCTTTTGATCCCAAAACTGATCAGCTTCTCCCTCACCCCAGTTTCATGCCATCCACAAAGTTTGCTTCACATCTGGAAGCCATTTTTCTTTGACCCGTCAGTCATTTTGACCTTTAATGCCAAACAGGATTCTTCCTCATCACGAGTGGTGCAAGTCATCCACAAAATTTTGGTAACTGTAGATGATGTAGATACTATGCAGAAATCCTTTTCTTCTTTTGGTCACAGTCCCAGAACCAACTATACAAAACCTGATATTCTCCGATTCTCAAAGTTACAATCACATAGTTTCTCTTCAGAATTCACCATAATTTAAATCTGTGTCATCTGGTTTATTTCCCTTATTCTGTGTACCTGAGCTGTCTTTTTTTTCATTACTTAAATCTGGGTCCAGTTCTAATCTCCGGCTAGTTAATTTTGTCAATAAGACTAGTTAATTTTTTCCATAATTTAATCATTCATTAAAAAATGAAAGTATTGACTTTGTCTCTGTTTCGATAGTGTCAATGAGATTTCAAATTTACTTACTTTTCTTTTTAGAAGTGTTTTTCAAAAAAGAGGATGCTTTGACACTGAAAGAAACCAGGCCTAATAAACTTGTTTGAAGAAATTAATTATAGTTAAGTTTTGATCCTAGAAAAAATCCTTTAGATGCTCTACCAAAATTCCATGATAGGACTATTTCTTCTTTTATCTGCTGAGTATAATAACTGGAACCATCCCTGCTGTTCCTGTGAAACTCGAACATACCAAATTTGGTAACAGACAATTTTCTTTCATTGAGTTATTATGTTCACACTATACCAAGTGCAGTACAAAATGCTTTATTATGGCCTGTGACCTTCAACCTGTTATCATGGACAAATAATCAATCAACTTGTCTCAATGTGAAGATATAACCACATGCTATCAACTTGCCTCAATGTCTGGATATAACCACATGCTATCAACTTGTATCAGACAATGTCAAGATATAACCACATGCAATGTCAAGATATAACCACATGCAATCAACTTGTATCAGACAATGTCAAGATATAACCACATGCAATCAACTTGCCTCAATGTCTGGATATAACCACATGCTATCAACTTGTATCAGACAATGTCAAGATATAACCACATGCAATCAACTTGTATCAAACAATGTCAAAATATAACCACATGCAATCAACTTGTATCAGACAATGTCAAGATATAACCACATGCAATCAACTTGCCTCAATGTCTGGATATAACCACATGCTATCAACTTGTTTCAGACAATGTCAAGATATAACCACATGCAATCAACTTGTATCAGACAATGTCAAGATATAACCACATGCAATCAACTTGTATCAATGTCAAGATATAACCACATGCAATCAACTTGTATCAAACAATGTCAAGATATAACCACATGCAATCAACTTGCCTCAATGTCTGGATATAACCATATGCTATCAACTTGTATCAGGCAATGTCAAGATATGACCACATGCAATCCACTTGTTTCAAACAATGTCAAGATACAGCCATATACAATCAACTTGTCTCAATGCCAAGATATAACCACATGCTAAGTTTGCTAAATCGATAATTAATATTTTTTTTAACAATGCTTGACATTATTGAAGGTATTATTCATGGTTTTATTCACATTTTTCAAATTTTATTTTTAAATGGCAGCATCGAGACACTATAGGGTCAAATATTAAAAATTCATTCATGTATGTTTGTTATCATACTTACAAAACAGTACAAGCAAAAACCTTTTTGAGACAGTTGAACTTAAAATTAAAGCTAGAGAGCTGTCCATTTGTTCATTATAATGCAAACTAAATATAAAACCTGGTCAAACTTACCTTTTATATATATATATATATATATATATATATATATATATATATATATATATATATATATATATAAAAGTTATTGTGTTCATAAGCTCACTGAAGTATGACTACACAAGCAATGGCCTCTGACTTTACCCCAAGGTCAATTACATCTGTTTTCATAACTCTTTCATGAAAGTGAGGATGTTTATCAAAAACCCCATGTCAATGCCACTATTCATGCAAGAGGATTAATGATAACAAGGTTTATAACATGGCTGTCCTATGTTGGAGGTTAGATCCACAAAAACTAACTACAATGCTACACTGTTTTAGTGAAAACCCAATGCTGAAATGACCATTCATTCTGATTTAGCCATATAATGATTTTATGGATGGCCACCAAGGTAAGCATTTTGGTGGTTGCATCAGAATAATTCTAATACAGAAACAAGTATATATTGCAAGAAAGAAGTAGCTGTTTAAATTTAGAAAGAAAAAAATATTTAGTAATTACATCCATTTTTGTGAAAATCCCATGTTATTACAGCTAGATGTCACCATAAGAAGATTCAGGTGGCCATATTATATGTTTGATCAACATCACTTTCATTTAAGACCAACTAAATATGACAAGAAATGTGTATCAACTTGAACCCTGTGGGATTGAAAAGAGATTTCACTATTACTTGCAATGATATCAATGGCAAATATTTAATTATAGAACAATACAAAAAATTGACTTTTGATGATGATTGCTCTTTCACGAACTAAATGTTCTGTTCATTTTAAAGAAAAGGAATCTTGTCTGATCATGAATTTGAATCAACAACTAGTCTGGTTCCCTGCTTAGAATACTGCTTGAGTTGCATTGCACAAGAGTAGTGAGCAAAGCAGGGTGTGTAATGATCAGGGAACCAGACTACTCAACAAGAACATAAAGCAGTGATGTAGTACATAATGTTTTCACATACACGTGAAGGTTGTTGAAACCAGTTGGAACAACAGTTGGAACAATAATAATAACAATCTCTCAGCGGTTGGACATATAGGTAATTTTTATATAAAAAGAAAAAATTCGTCAGAAAAAGCGCTTTACAGACAATTATTTCTAAGGCGATTTGAAAATGAGTATTCAGCCATTAAACAGGCCAGTTCGCTCCCCCTCCCCCATGCAGTTTTCTCTATGTCCAGCAAGGATGGTATCATTTGATATTGTTATGAAAGTCCCTCAACAACTCATGCCTTCGCTTATAGTGCAGTCTATATATTTGGATCCCATTGTGCGCAAGTTATCAAGGGAGAGGTGTATCTATTTACGAACATTTTTGCAGAGCAATGAACTCAACACAGTTAATCTGAGTTAATGTAAATATGAATTAGGGTTTAGTGGCACTTCAGCGCAATATTCATTAATGGTGCCAATCAGAGCTGGCCCCCTAAATTAGAATCATGGCAGCATGACAATGGAAAGTTCTTGTAGGCAGGCATTAAGTCACACTGACTATGTGTTCATTTATACCATCTTAGTACACTTCAATGACTAATACAGTTGGTCAAAAGGGGTGACATAGGAAAATTAAGTATGTCGTGGAGACACTCAATTAAGAGCTAAGCATCCTCTGAATTTTTCAGGCTTATTAGATAGTCCTGCATTTGATATGGCCATCATTACCAAACATAGGACAACCTCTAAATGCACACTAAACAGATACTCATAGCATCAATGACTTTCAAATCTATATCACTGATGTTGATTCACCATCAAATATGTCCACATTACTGAAATGTTTGCCAGATATTCTCATATTTTTTCAATGAGACAAAGTGGTACTGTAACAGTACATGAGCCAGGTGCTGTCAGTATTGTGATTTTTCTGCATTCAGAGTTGTGACTTGTACGTTTAGGGAATCTACTGGCTTTTTTCAATTTTCAATGTCCATTCCTAACAACTGATTGAAAGCTTTTCATCAGAATCCATTAATTTGTATCAATGGATTACAGATGATGTAAATTAAGTTCATTTATTTCACATCAAAAACTAAAGTCTATAGAAACCAACAGTACTACATTATCACACTTTGATTTTTAATAGCTAAAGATAATTACTGAATATTGGCAGTTCAAATCAATGGAATCATGTTACACAATGTCTGATTTATGTTGCTTTAATTCTAAAAAGTATTTGTTTTCAGGTTAATGAGACATGTGGTCTTTGAAAGAATGTTTAACGTAGCTCAATAAAAACTATAAAGACTTGAACATGTCAATCACAAATGTTTCACTTACGAATGAAACAATTTGGGTATCGTGTCAGATTTGGGAACCATGATATTAAATAATGCCATTAAAGAAAATTATATCTCAATTCTAAGTGAATTCTCTAGTTACTCAACCTACAGTCAGTATGCATGATGGTATAAAAATTATACCCAATCTTGTATTTCTTAACAAACATCTCTACAAACTTATTTCAAACTGACTCAGCTTTTCTGGAAACGATTAAAATAGATTTTCAATATGGTTATGGGTGCCACATCACTGGTAGTGGAGTTACCCATGGACAAAATTTTGACACAGTGTCTTAACAAACATTCATACCAAGTTTGGATGAAACTGGGTCAACCACTCTAGCAAAGAATTTGAAAATTGTTTTTTTTTTTTTTGCTGGCTGCTATGAAGCCACAATGTCATCTGGGGAGCCAACCCAGGCAAAATTTTAAAAGAGTATGACCTAACAAACAACTCTACCAAGTTTACTTCAAACTGCTCTGCTTTTCTAGAGAAGGTAAAAATAAGTTTTCCATGTTTAGTACAGAAGCTACGTCAACGCCTTTGGAGTCACTTAAAATACAATTTTGAATATGTATTTCTAACCAAATCATCCTTGTTTGATCAAAATCAACTGAGCTATTCTAACGAAACAAAAAACAAGTTTTCTATAAATTGCTAAGTAAGCCACAAAGCTGAGCCACTCTAAGCATAATTTTGACACAGAATGTCCTGAGAAAGACTTGTACCAAGTCTGCACACGACCAGCTTAGCTGTTCTGGACAAGAAGTTGAAAACAGGTTTTCCATATGGCTGTTAGGAAACAGAACCATTGTTTGAGAAGCCACCCTGGACACAATTTTGAACAAGCATAATCAAAATAACACTTCTGACAAGTTTGTCAGAAATCAGCTCAGCTGTTCAAGAGACGATGTTGAAAACATTTCCCCACCCCCTGAATGCTAAGGAAGAGCATATCCTAACAAATTGACTTGGCTCATCTAAAAAAATGGCTGAAAACAGGTTTTCTATATTGTTATGATTGGAATCTCACTAATGCTAGGCTCCAACCCTGAAACAATTTTGATAAAGACAAAATAGCATTTAACAAGTTCAGAACAGCTGGTTTGCTCTTTTCCAGAATTCCTACTGAATAACAAAAATGTGTCAAGAGGAAACATATGCCCTTTAGAGTATTATATTAATAATGGAATCTTGGTTTGAAGCTGCAAGGACAAACTTCCAAGTCAACCAGCCAGCATAAGTCAGAATGCGTGTGTGTGATTTGGATTTTCACACAGTTTTAACAATTTTTCAGTCATATTGCTATGATGTCTGCAGTGATTTTGTGACAGTTTATAGTGATGTCTAGCACTGGGGCATCATGCCTAGGACATGTAGCATCATATCCCACCCATCACATTATCCTGACACCAGGCTGACCAGTCCTAGCACTAACATCTTAATGCTAAGCACCAAGTGAGGCAGCTGCTAGTACCATTTTTATCAGTCTTTGGTATGACTTGGCCAGGAGTTGGAACCCGTGGCCTTCCGCATCTGAGGCAGACGCTCAAACCACTAGGCCACCAGAGTGGTCACACAAGTGACTAAAAGCTTGACAGAAAACAATGAAAAGTGAAACTTAACCTTCAGCTTCTTTATGTTAAGACTCATGCGAAATTTAGTTTGAATCCATTAAGCGCTTCAAGTTGCGGTGCAAAAATGAAATTCTGGGTGGACATCACATATAGGCATAAGTAATACTATATATGCCTCCAAACAATATGGCTGTAGTACCATATATAACTCCAAGAATATAGCAGGGGCACAAAGCCTTCCTGCTGCCCACTTACCATGTACTCGCAGCTGTATTAGTCCAAACAGAGTATGATCCATCTGCTTTCTTATACTTCTTTTCCTGCTGAATTCCTGTAATTGAATAGAAGAAAATGAAGAATGGTAAAATTGTTCTTGTCCTTTGAGTTATATTACACTAGACGAAAAGGTGTCAAATGGAAAAAAAAGTTCTTTTTCTTCAAGTTAAATTACACTGAACTAAAGGGTGTGGAATGGTATTAAGGTTCATGTCTTCTGAGTTACATTACACTAGACTAAAGGGTGTGGAACGGTAATAAAGTTCAAGTCCTCCGAGTTACATTACATTAGACTAAAGGGTGTGGAACGGTAATAAAGTTCAAGTCCTCTGAGTTACATTACATTAGACAATGGGACGTGGAATAGTAAAAAAGTTCTTCCAGTGAGTACATGACACTAGACCAAGGGGTGGGGTGGAATGGTAAAAGAAAATATTCTTTGAGTTACATTACACTAGAGTAAAGGGTGGTGCAAAATGGTTAAAAAGGTTGTGCTCTCGGAGCTACATTACAGTATACTAAAGGGTGGGGAATTGAGGGAAATCTCCAGGTGCCAGTTCAGGAATATTAAGTGAACTACAAACTCTGAAATTTGCTTCTCCACAATTAACCGAATCTGTGAAACAAAGCTTTTATTTCACCAAGTATTCATTTTACTTGGTTGCCATGCTATCTTTGATCACATTTGTGAATGAGTTGCCTAATTTAAGGTAGTTTATATACATTATATATACAATAGCATTCATAACAGTGTTTGATTGATCAATTTGAATGAGTTGACCTGAAACAAGACAGGGTCAATAGCTTGTATGCAGGTAGGATTTGAATACGTTTTAATTTTTGTTTAATTCCGCCTCATTTTATTAGGTTTGATATAAAAGACACAATTAATCTGATAATACAAACGCAGGACTGCTTTTAATTCAGTACAACAATACAATAACTACTCCCACAAGTCACATATCTAAACAAGTTCTAAACTTAATTAACTGGAAGAACGTCTGAAATCCACCCCTCTGGACAATCAGAATGTGGAGATCGACTGGGCGGTATTCAGAGAGCTGGTCTACAGCACAGATTCAGAAATCCTAGGACCCTCAACCAGAAAGCACCAAGACTGGTTTGATGAGAACTGTGACAAGATCAAGCAGTTGCTGGATGACAAACACCGCCTCCATCAAAAATACCTCAATAACCCCAAGTCCACCTCCAAGAAAGATACGTACAGCAGAAACTCCGTCTGATGCATGACACATGGCTGAGCAACAAAGCTGATAGATCCAGTGCTTCGCAGACAGGTATGACATGAAGAACTTCTACAATGCCCTGAAAGAAATGTATGGACCTACATCCTCTGGATCATCCCCACTTCTCAGCACAGACAGGAACACACTAATTACTGACAAAGAGAAGATTCTTGAACAATGGGCTGAACACTTTGACAGTGTCCTGAATCGCCCTTCACCCATCAACGATGAAGCCATCAGTCATCTCCCCCAATTACCCATCAACAAAGCACTGGATGACCCTCCAACCTTGCCCAAGACACAGAAAGCAATATGTCTGCTCTCCAGTGGCAAAGCTCCTGGTTCAGACTCCATCCCAGCTGAAGTCTACAAGGAAGGGAGCACAGCCCTCATAGAAAGGCTCCACCAACTGTTTTTACTGATGTGGCAGCAAGAGATGATCCCCCTGGAATTCAAAGACGCTTCCATAATCCACCTGTATAAGCACAAAGGTAACCGCCAGGCCTGCGACAACCACCGGGATATATCCTTGCTCTCAATCGCAGGAAAGATACTTGCCAGAATCCTACTGAACCTTGACCAGGGACTCCTGTAAGAAAGCAAGTGTGGATTCTGGAAAGAACGTGGGACCATCGACATGGTGTTTGCTGCGAGGCAGCTACAAGAGAAATGTCAAGAGCAAAACACCGACCTTTTTTCCATCTATGTCAACTTGATAAAGGCCTTTGATACTGTCAGCAGAGAAGGCTTGTGGAAGGTAATGGCCAAATACGGATGCCCGGGAAAATTTATATCCATGGTGCAGCATTTCCATAACGGCATGCAGGCACGAGTCCAGGACAGTGGACAGACATCTGAACCATTCCCAGTAACCAATGGCGTCAAGCAGGGTTGTGTTCTGGCACCGACACTATTCAGTCTATTGTTCTCCGCCATGCTGACTAATGCTTTCAGAGACGGAGATGTTGGAGTCGGTATCAGATACTGTACAGATGGAAAACTGTTCAACCCCAGGAGGTTTCAAGCGAAAACCAAGGTTTATGACAGACACCATCAGGGATTTCTTATTTGCTGATGACTGCACCCTCAACGCTGGCTCAGAAGCCGACCTGCAACGCAGCATTGACAAGTTCTCCAGCTCCTGCACAAGCTTCGGTCTCACCATCAGTACCAAGAAGACTGAAGTCCTGCATCAGCCTGCCCTTGAAAAGCCATATGTTGAGCCCAACATCACCGTCAATGGCCAAAAACTCAACATAGCGAACTGCTTCACCTACCTTGGCAGCACACTGTCACAGAGTGTCACTACTGACGAGGAGGTGAACCTCCGCATTGCCAGAGATAGCACAACTTTCGGCAGACTGTATGCCAATGTCTGGAATAGAAGAAGCATCAGCATCCAGACCAAACAAAAGGTCTACAGGGCAGTTGTGCTCCCCACACTACTTCACGCATGTGAAACGTGGATGGTGTACCAATGCCATGCCAGGAAGCTGAACCACTTTCAAATCACAAGTCTCAGGAAAATCCTCAACATCAAGTGGCAGGACAAAGTTCCAGACACTGAGGTACTCGCCCAAGCAGGTCTCCCAAGCATCCACATCATCTTCATGCAGTCCCAGCTATGCTGGGTGGGACATGTTGTATGCATGCCAGACCAACAGCTGCCTAAGAGACTCTTCTATGGCTAGCTACAGCAAGGACAGCGATCCCACCGAGGTCAGAAGAAATGCTTCAAAGACAATCTGAAAGCTGCATTGAAAGCGTTCAACATAAACCCTGATTCCTGGGAGCAAACAGCAAGTGATCGAGTCACTTGGCGTTCCTCCATGCACAAAGGCTCCAAGTTGTGCGAATCTAGCAGGGCAGCAGCTGCAGAGCTGAAGAGGCAAGCCGGAAAAGCCCATGCCATCAACCCTCCTTGGAGACGCCCCATTCATCCCTTGTCCCTTGTGCAAATGAATCTACCGTGCAAGGATTGGCTTCATCTGCCACCTGCGCGTGCAAAGAACAGAACCAGACCCTCCAACCCTTGGATGTCTAGAGTGGTCCTTGTCAACTCGACAGACGAACAACACACAAACTTAATTAGATTCTCACAGAAATCCTTGTGGACATGCCTGCCATGGTAGATTGACATATTTCATACATACAACAGGCACATTGCATTTATTATGATTACACTTAAACTAAACTAAAAGAAAGAAATAAAACATGAATTTCACTTAACAAAACTTATATAATTGGTATTTATTTATTGAAGTGCTACCTCCAAAAGGCGTTAATGAAATTTTCATTGATCAAGATTTAATTGAGAATTGTTATTTACGATCTTCTAAGAATGTTGTTTGGAAAGGAAATTTAAGAGTTGAAAATTTCATAATGTTGATTCAAATTTCCAGGTAGAGTGGTCCCCCTCTAATACAGCCAACACTTCTGCACTGGAAAAGTGACTTTATAAGACAGATGAACTTTCCAGAGGGGGACTATATTTGTGAGATGTGTATGTATGTGTATAAAGTAGGAAAGCTATATTTAACTTAAAGCAGTAAATTTCTTCATTTAAAAGTAGCATTAATTACTGTATTAAAATGTTCTTCTTATTTTAAAAACAGAGTTATTTCAAGCAAACATAAATTAATACTTCTTATTCTTTGGCATGAAATGTGAGTGGGGTATTGTTGTCATGCGCATTACAAAACCATTCAAAAATGTTATTTAAATCTTGGTACATACGTTGTTTCATATTGAAAATAATTCTCTTTCCATTTACTCCATTTTCCCACTGCTACAGAATATTCTCCTTATCTTTTACGATCTTATTTGAGTCTTCCCAATATAAAATGTTTTGGTAAGTGAACTTTCCCCATAGTCATCAAGTCTTTTACTTTTTCTCTAAAGTATTATTTCTTTGTTTAAAATTACATGTTAAAGTTTTGTAATGATTTATTCCTATTACTTCTTTGTTTAAAGTTACATGTTAAAGTTTTGTAATGATTTATTCCTATGTTGCTAACTGTACAGTACTGCAATTTAATTTTGCACACAAAACGTTTGTAAACGAAATGCTTTGTTATAAAGGAAGTGATACATGTACTGCACATGAATTTTTGGTCTTCATCTGGTACCCTGTTGGTTCAAGGTTAATTGTTTCTCTTGTTTCTGTGTGTGTGTGTGTGTGTGTATGTGTGTGTGTGTGTGTGTGTGTGTGTGTGTTAATCCACAAAGTCTATTTTTAGCCTATCTAACCATGCTATGATTTTGACAATTACGTTAATCATAATTGTTAATTAAAAAAAAAATCCGCATGTGAAGCCCAAAGCTCTAATAAAACATTGCTGACCCCATTTCCTGCAAACGTCGGCATTAATGATATAATAATAACCTTAGTGGTACATGTACTTTAGTCAACACTTCTTTCAACAACGAAAATATGACATCCGGAAACAGACATTGTAAAATATAATCGGATTACTTACCTTACTGTAATTAAATATTGGTTCTGGACACATATTAATAATAAAATGTGGCCACTTGTGAGAGGTAAATTTTACATTTGTGCACTAATATGTTGTCCGCTGGTCGCGTTAGAGGGGTGGCCTTTCTTGAGGGGTACTTTTGAACACAAACTCGTCAGTACCAAGGGATACTGGTCGTAAAGAGTGGGTGGCCACTGGTCAGGAGGGCTGTTCATGAAGGGGACCACTGTCCTATCTTCCATTTTTGATGATAAAATAAGTGATATATCAAGGTTTCATTTGTCAATTTTGTTCAGGATTTTCTTCTCATTCAACTACATTTTTGGGTTTTTTTTATTAAAAAAAGGTAGCCGCAGCCCTGACCCCCTTTAAGATGAGTTTGTAAGTTATCCGGGCATGAGTTATTTAGGGAGTGGTATACTGACATTGTTGCAAAGCGCAGAGTCTAACCAGGGCTCCAAGTAGGTTTGATGTATTAGTCACATAATGACTACCAATTTAAAACTTAAGTCGCCATTTGCAAACATCAGCTCACCAATTTTGATGAAAACTTGTTGACAGAAATGAAACACAATCAGACTTTATAAGCATTTTAATATGCATCTTTACAACTATTTTCAATCTCCAAATTTGTCATGTTTATGTTGATGTTGAGATTACAAAAAGAAGTATATATCGACGGAAGCCATAGGTTCAGACCTGAACAAATTTTTTGCTTTCTTATTGTTGCCATCCACAAGCTGCCAGTTCCGAATCATACTTTGCTCTAATTAATTGATGTAGCAGCCATGCTTTAATACTGTTGTCGCATTAACAAATGGACATATGTTTGGTACTCTGAAATTAGCTTTCATTGCAACTTCAAGAGCAAATGCACCCTTCATAAAAACAAGCTGGCTACAATCTTTTATAAACGCAATGTATATAAGCAATAAATTTATCAATTGTTACATTTTAAGTTATCATTGATTGGAACAGATTTATTCTGTCATGCAAGTTTTGTTTTCTGTGGGAAAAAAGTAACTTTATTTATTCTTATGATGGCTACCAAAGGTGGAGTAAAAAGCAAATTAAAAATTTACAATCTCCTGAAACGAAATATCTGGCTGTTAAGGAAACTGAAGATGTGTGTGAGAAATTTTCACTTAAACATAACACTGTCAGGATGGCTAAAACAGAAGAAGCTTGCATAAAATTCATAACTATTGTTATCTCCCATCCCCACCCATTTTGCTAAAAACATACAAATATAATTAAATTCCATTTTAATTTTATGTACTGATAATGCTATAGATAATCTACTAATCAAAGTGTAAATCCTAGGCACTGATGACAAACTACCCCTTACAGAAAAATTTCACTTCTCTGCTAAATTTTGGTTTTATTTTCAGACCCACCCACCCCTCCAACACTTATCTCAAAATCTGCTTATGTCAACACTATTACCTCCATCCCAAGGATGATATGAATGATTAGGACAGTAAATATATGACATAATAATAATAATAATAATAATAATAATAATAAAGACTTCATTTAGAGAAGGTAACTCAGTTTGTTACAGAACTAATCTACTTTGAGGCCTTCTATCCATTATGTACAATATATACAGTATATACAACATGATGTGAGTGGCCAAATGGCCCAGATGTATATACAGTATATACAACATGATGTGAGTGGCCAAATGGCCCAGATGTATATACAGTATATACAACATGATGTGAGTGGCCAAATGGCCCAGATGTATATACAGTATATACAACATGATGTGAGTGGCCAAATGGCCCAGATGTATATACAGTATATACAACATGATGTGAGTGGCCAAATGGCCCAGATGTATATACAGTATATACAACATGATGTGAGTGGCCAAATGGCCCAGATGTATATACAGTATATACAACATGATGTGAGTGGCCAAATGGCCCAGATGTAGAGCATTAACCTAAACTATGTCAGTGACTGGGGACTAATAACAATAAGTTAGAAACTAAAAGTCAATAGTAATCTAAACTTATGATATGACAAAAAAAGTGGTTGGAGTGGTTGAAAGACACAGCTGTATAGTAAAAACTCAAACAAAAGCTGTGGCTGGGGACAAATAAACCTAAGCTAACAAAATAAAAGTCAATATATGTAACTCGAAACTCATCGAACCAGATATCCCACCACCCAATTACAACAACACACACAGTCAGAGAGGTCAAATGACCCAGTTGTATAGCAGTGACTCAAACAAGAACAGTTACTGTAGCTGGGGGCAAACAACAATGAGCGACAAATTAACAAATAATAACACAATAACAATGTCAATATTAGGATCATTGTAGGACTTGAACTAAGGCAAAATATGATGAAAGATATTAACCTCCCAGATAAGGAAAGCTCAGATAACAAAACAATGTATTAAAAATAAATCAAAATATGGACATAGTAAAAGGGGAATCAGTAATTATCCTAACTAATGATCAGTAAGGTAAGGGCTAAAATGGCAACCAGAAACCAAACAAGGAACCAGCAGGATGAACAAGAGCAGTGATCAGGACAAAGGCAGACTACAACAGCAACACAGGACAAGGGAATATACGGGAAACAAGAAACAGTAATAAAGAAGGCCAGAAAAAGAGAAGACAACATTGCAGCAGGAAGAAGGAAAAAGGGAGAAGTTGAAATATAGCAGAAATAATGAAGATCAGGAGCAGAAAGAAAACAATGGAAATGCAGTATTAAAGTAGAGCAGAACAATAAAAAATGCAGCACTAAAGTAGGGAAAAACCAGACACTGATGGAAATGAAGGAAAACAGAAAAGAACTCCAAACGAAACAATAAAAATATTCGCCCAAAATCTGAAAAAAACGAAAAGAATCTGCCATCACCAATAAAGTAACACAGATGCCCAAACCTGAATATTCCTCCTACCTCCCCCACCACAAAAGAAACACATTAATCTATAGCACACAGCCAGAATAGCACAACCTAGTACATACACATCTATAACTTACAACACCCTCACATCTACCTACACCCCAACCCAAAATTCACCACCACATACTTATTATATAGGGCTTTCATTCTGGACCCTCTTTAGACTAAAACTTGTTTGGCCCTGAAAGGACACTGGTTTTTTTTTTTTTACAAACTCACAGCATTGAAACACCCACACTGAGACTGCAAAAAGAAAACGGCTGCTGTAAGTCAAACTGATTTGGCAAACCTTTTGGAAAACAAGTACACATAGTACATGAAAAAAAATTACTCTTACAAGTAGGGAAATTCACACCTCAGGAATATCCGACTCAGATGTGACTCTCATATATCTGGCATTAGGGAGCGGTCTCCACAAAATAGGTAACTGGACATAAATTTGAGCAAATGTAAATCTGCTGCTTGTGTGAATGGTCACAGCCTTGGTCACAATGAGATGGTCGGGGGGACACTTGGGGCACCCTTGCTTTCTGCTGCTTGCTCTGGTGGCATGGTAATAGTAGTTAAATGCACAAATCAAATAGCATGCAAGTGCGTGCACACTAATGAGTCATGCTTGTCAATAGGCAATATATAACATTAATCCAACAACAACAATGATGTGGTAAGTTTGGCTTGACACAAAAGAATTATGTGATTCTAAAAATCAACAGTTTCGAGCCTGGAACATATGCTTAGACATCAATGAACACATGAACATTTACAAAATATAAAATATCATCCTGCATTGAAATATTCAACTGCAAAATGGATCCAACAGTACAGAAAGACAGGAGTTATTTATACTACTAGAACTGTTCAAATGTCTAATATTTTATCTATTTGTGACACTGATTATGAAATGCTAGGGGCCTGCCTTATGTCATTGGGAATGTTGCTCCATCCCAGTGGACCAGTATATTTAAAACTTTTTTAACGATTCCTTCTTTGATTTTGGTACAACTGTTTTACTTCTAACAGACCTTAAATCTGGGGTACCATCAGCATCTCTTTTGGTGAAAGATATTGCTAGGTAAACAGTAATGGCTTTTCTGGTCACTTCATACTTAAATTTGGACTTTTTAAGAAATATTGTTTCATGTATTGTTATAATTATATTATTCATAGTGTCCTGGAAATTGTCTATACATTGATCTAGCAATGATACGTGTCTCTGTTATCAATATCAATGAGTTTGAGTTTTGTTTTTCACCAGCCAGTGACTGTTCTGCAAAATTTACTCTACAATTAGAACTTTAAGTTGAAATTGCAAGTAATTTACTTGCAACTTGGATCCCTGCTAACTGCTTTATTCATACTATATTTACTCTATTGCCTCTATCCTTATCAAATAAATCCAGGCACAATCTTGTGATTGCATTTTTCTAATTCTCCTGACCACTATTTCAGTTCTTTGAAGAGGGATGGTACCCAGGGAATGCCAGTCAGATGAACTTATGGTGTCAATTCTTGTATGATACCAGTCATATGTTGAAGCTCACCTTCAGAGTGCAGGAAGACTGAATGCAAGACTTATTTCAAAAAATGACAAATCAATCAGATGTCTGCTTTGATAGACAGGTTGTGTAAATTACATGCTGATTTAGTAATGATCAAACAACAAAACTATTACCTTCGTTAATTAATCTCCAACCATCACGTTCCATATCTGAGGTTTCAACCAGTTGCTTTGTTTTGTCTAGGTACATCATAGCATAAACTGATGGTGCAAGAGCTATCATTGTCTGTTCTCCACAATAACCTGGATAAACTTTTCTGAATAATTTGTTGACATCTTTGATAGTGTTCTGCACAACAACATCCATAATGTTATTTCCTGCAACAGGAAACAAACAAAATACTATTATAGTTCATGCAGGGAAAAGAATAAACAAGTTTATCCACATAATGTTACAAAATCTAAACCCCTATCAATGAGTTTCCGATGATGTTTAAATTATTTCTCAATTATTAAAAAAGTGGTGAAATCATTTCCAAAAGTATTGAAGATAAATTACTCATAAATTTCAATGAATATTAAATCAAATATATATTTGCCTTTGATCCTGAACATAATACTGTCAACTGTAGATCAATGAACTTGTCCCTGACAGTGTTAATATATAAACATGTTAAGTTTGGTTAAAGCAATGATTGTGCCAAGGAGTATGGAAGTCATCAAAGTTACTGAACTGGAATAATTCAAGATATTCTTTATATATTCATATTTTTGGTTTGATATTCATACTTATTTATATTATCAATCTGATAAAACCAGACAGGGCTTTTGACCTTAAAATCAATGTCAGAGTGCTGACTATCAACTTGTTCACTGTAATTCAACTAAATGCAACACCTGTTCAAAATGCATTTGTATATGAAGAGGTTACTCTGGTCATCAGCTCAGTGAAATACAAAAATCCATTCAATGAACAATGATCTTACCCAATGGTCAATTAGGTTTGAGTTTCAAATTCCTTCGTAAAAGGATAGATATGCTAGTGCTGAGAGCTGCACCATTTTCATCCAGAACCAGTTACATGTTCCAAGGAGTTTTATCAGAAACTTAAAATCAACGATATCATTCATGCGAGATGTATAGTGATAGCATGATTTTTGAGACAGTCACAATGTTGCCATGTTGGTAGATTAGCACCATTTTCATTCTTAACCACATACATACTGCTGTAGTGTTTCAGTGGAAAAAGCAAATCCGATATGACAATCCATTCTGAGTTATTAACCACATTAAGGTTTTCAAAATGGCCATCAATGTGGTCATTTTGAGGATAGATCGGTATAATTTTAATACAGGAGCAACTATATATTGCAAGAAAGAAGTTTTTTAAATTCATGTATGGCCATCCATTTACAAGGAGTAAATGAAATGAGATTATTCACATTTTTAAAGTCACATTAGCATCATATTCTGTTCAGATCAATTACATGTAAAGAGAAGTGTTTTAATGAAAATCACCTGCTAATATGATCACCCATTTGTGAGTAGTAGTGATAACAAGATTTACAAGATGGCCAACTAGGGCCATCATGTTGGAGGTCTGATCTGCACCAGGTTCATGTAGAAACAACTAAGAAATCTTTTTGAAGACAAGTTTAAGAAAAATTGCTATACAAGCTTTTCATGATCAGTGCTATGGTTGCAATATCTCCACCATTTTCATTTAGGATCAAATGCATATCAAAATAAGTCTTTCAATGAAAATGCCATGCTGTTATGAGTATTCATTCAGGGGATGTAGCAACAACAAAAGTTTCAAGGTGGCCACGATGGCAGCCACATTGAATGTTGAATTGGCACCACCTGGACTTAGGACCAACTTGATTTTATAAGAGGTTTTCAAATGAAAAACCAATGCTGATGTGTCAAGCCTTTCAGAAGTAGCAAAAACAAGACTTTCAAGATGTCCACCGTGGTGACCATGTTGGAGGTCAGATTAGCACTATTTCCATATATAAGCACAGACATTATAATAAGTTTTTTTCAGTGATAACCAAACATCGATATGACCATCTGTTCACGAGAAGAAGCAATAACAATTCAAGATGGCCTATGTGGTGTTCACATTACATGTCCTATCATCACGAACTACATATCATATAAAATCCTCTAATGAAAACCTCAAGTTGACACAACCATCAATTTTAGAGATGCAATAAGAACATTTTCATGGTGACCACACTTGATATCAAATCAAATTATTTTTATCAAGGATCAACCAAATATGATAAAAAGTTTTGTGTTTTCAATTCCATAAAAGCAGTCAGGACTTATGAATTTAAATAGACCAATGAGACACTGGGATGACTGTAAAGTTTGATGGCAATCCATTTAATAGTTTAGGAGGAGTAGGCATAACAAACTTGCTCTAACAGACAGGTGATAGACTACATGCCACCACATAAACTCTTCTGTTCTACGACCAGTAGAAGCTAAAAAGATGAGAAATGTAAGTTCTTTTAAACCTCAAGGGCGCTGTAATTTCTCTAATCACCATCTCTCTCTCACTATCTGTCTGGTACCTGACAAGTACATCACACACTGGCCTGTTCCTTCAATGGCATTTTCTGGCATTGTTAAATCCACTGTAAATATCTGGTGTCCATTGACAAGATCATCTTGCACTGAAAACATTAAACGAATGGAATACACTATATTTCAATTACTTGGTAATCTTCTGTACCTGATGGAATAGACATATATTATTTTAATTTCTATCTGCACAAATCTATATTTCTCACAATTGCTAATTTAACTTACCACAAATTATTTCTCTATACTCTAGTATTTTTGCCTGTTAAACATATCAAGTCAGGAGCACACCAAATCTACCTTAAACATTATTTTTCATTTCTGTTAAATAAATGGAGGAAGGTATATACGTATTTCTATACACTGGTGGTGGTGGTGGGTGTTCAAATTAAACAGGAAGATTTGTGTCTGATGCAAGGAGTTAACTTTTCATAATTAACTAAAAGTTGATGTGTATTGAATCAGTTTTCGGCCTCGAGTATGGCATCACAAACTTCTCCCACTCTTTTATCCTATTTCCCTGAAATCTTTACTTGTGTGCATCCCCACTGCCACGCTTTTTCAACAGGGAAAAGAAAAACAAAATCCAACTACATTTTTTGAGTAGTGCAAGTCAGTTCACAACTTTATTTGAGATAGCAATGGCCAAAGTCACCATAGGCAGTAACTTTCAGATGACAATTAATTTCCGTTGTCAAAAAACATATTTGGCTACCGAAATATTCACGGTTTTTATAGTTTCCCGATGTGCAGTACACATCACTGACCATGACTAGTGTAACTTATAGTTGAGGTTACATGCACAATAAAATGGACTCAATTTCTGAGGTGAAAAACATTCAAAACTGCAGTTAGGTATTGAATCAGTAAATTATTAATTATTGTGAAAAAGGGAAATATTATAATACAGAGATGCCCTTTGCCAACCAGGGAAATTAGGGACAAAAGGGTAAAAACTCGTGATTCTATTGAAAAATTTGTGACACTTACTGCAGCAAATAAAAATTCCACGTGGATGCCAGAAGAATGATAACATCATTTAAAAACATTACAAAACATGTTATGTGTAGTTATATAACACTATTTACAATACACAGCTGTGTATTCTTTCAATTGCCCTCCAGACTGCTACTGGCTCTTTTCAGCTTTGCCAAAAGATCCTTTTCCAAAATCATTTCCACACAGTAAAGGTTGGATCCCTGTTTATCACGCCACATGGCTCCATTCTCAGCTCTCTCAATTTTTTGGACAGATTTTTGTATCTTTAAAACACGAAGGACATGTTTTTTCTTCTTTAAATTGATGAATTTATTTAAATTTGATTCCATGTAGCCTTCAGGATGGGCTTAAAATCACTGTCTGCCTTTTGAAGTCAAGGCACACATAAAAGGTTTATAGAAACACATATGATTACAGTTAGCAAGTAAACACAAATGTCGCAGAAATCTAATTTAAAAAAAAACAAACAAAAAAAAAAACCAACACAGTACATCATGAAGAAAACACAATCAAACAAAATGAAGCATTCCAAATAATGGCGCAAAACTGATCATATGATAGGAATTACCAGAAAAGAATGGGAAGGAATGAAACAAACTGTTTTGATTATAATGGTACGTTGTATATCAGAAACTGGTCTTATGGCACAAATTACGATAAAGAGAGGAAAAGACTGAAAACACTCTAGTTGTATGCTGGAAACTGATGATATGTATTACAAGTTACCCGAAAAGATTTGAAAAGACTGAAAATACTCGCATATGGCTTCAACTTCTGCCAAATATTCTGTCAGTTTATTTTTTAAGAAAAATCGTGATTTTATGTACAACAGTGTGATTCATGAACAGGCTTGCAACTAGGCACATTCACACCAAATTCAGGATCATGGGCATCTCTGTATAATAAACTCTGGGGCCCCAAGTGGCCGAGTGGTCTAAAGCACTCTCCGTTACGGATCACTGCCATCTCACCTCTGTCTGCGTGGGTTCGAGTCTAGGATTCGGCGAATGTGAATATGTCAGAAAGCTTGCCAGTAGCTTCTCGTGGGTCAGTGGTTCTTTCCGGGGATTTCCCGGTTTCTTCCTCCACCATTAATACTCGCTGCCATGTATAGCCTATCGTGTGCTGAAAAATGGCATTAAGCCCCACAACAACAACAACAACAACAACAACAACAACAGCATATAATAAACTCTGTGAGTGATGACTAAAGAAAACTGACAGAAGATCTGGAATAATGTAGTTCAGCTCTTTTCATATGAACCAGGTATTCAGTTACATGTAATGATTTTGTACATTAATTGAGCATTAGAAGTGAAATGTTATGCCTGTGCCACATGAATGGACACAAATCATGAAACAGAACCTACAATCTGATATTGATACACTTAAAGAATAGAGAGGCAAATGAGTACAAATTATTCATCACAAATGAATATTAAAAACTTTTAAAAGGTAAATATCCTTTGAATTGATTCTCCTCCTTCATTATTTATATGTGTATTGAAATGTCAAAATTTTCAGTGCATTGATGCATCAGGGAATAATTTCACCCGTTTTGAGCACATGATAAAACTTTTAGTACAATAATGTAAATGGCCAAAGAAAAGACAACACAAAATGCTGATATCAAAGTTAAGGTGAAAAACCTGAAAAGGCAATATTATCTAGTATTTTTCATTTTACCTATACTAATGATGGCAGGGAGTGCTGATGCCAAAGTTCAGGTGAAAAACCTGTAAAACCAATATTACTGTGTTTTTCATTTTACGTATGCTAATAATAAAAATAATAATAATAATAATAATAATAATAATAATAATGACAACTTTGTATAACGCCTAATCTTTAGAAACTCTAAGCACTTTACAACATTTGACAACACTTAAAAAACATATATGATGATATGATTACAAAAAGAAAAACAAACATCACGAAAGGAAACATTTTTAGGTCTTTAAGTCTGTTCTTGCAGTTGAAATAGGTGAGTTTTAAGAGCGCTCTTGAATGAGATCACTGTGTCTTTGTGTCTAAGTTCAGTGGGCAATTTGTTCCACATTGCTGGGCCCAGGTATACAAAAGAACACTGTCCATATGATTTCATTTTCATAGTGGGAATAATGAGAATACGAGTGTCAGAAGAGGTGTGTAAGTATCTTGCTGGTGTGTACACATGGATGAGGTCAGATATGAATGTTGGACTGGAGCCCATCAGCGAAATGTAGTACACAGAACAAATTTTGTGTTTAATTCTGGATCGAATGGATAGCCAGTGTGGGGTACAGAGCAGGGGGGAGGCATGCTCTGATCGTGGTACTCTAAGGATGATCCGAGAAGCTGTGTTTTGAACTTTTTGAAGTTTCTGGAGTAGATATTGAGACAACCCAGACAGAATTGAGTTACAATAGTCCAGTCTTGAAAGTACTAAGGAACACACAAGTGTTTTAGTGGCATCAACTGAAAGATACTCATGAATGGAGCTGATGCATCTCAGCTCAAGATAAGCAGCCTTGCATATGTTCATGACATGTTGGTGCAATGAAAGAGTACTGTCGAGAGTAACACCTAGGTTTCTTACTGTGTGAATTTAATGTTGGTGTTGCTGATATTTATTGTCTGAGGTAAACGATGTGAATGAGAAAGTCTTTGTGTTGTAATCAGAATGGCTTCAGTTTTATCATCATTCATCTGCAGCTTGTTACATGTCGTCCATAATTTCACATCGGAAATGCACCCCTCTACGCCTTGGATGGTAGCTTCAACTTCAGTTGGGTGGCTAGATTTGCATATTGGGTGTCATCAGCATACAATTGGTGAGACACTGGATGATGATCTATGACACTTGAGAGTGGCTCAAGTGTATAGAATGAAGAGAACAGGTCCAAGAACAGACCCCTGTGGAACACCACAACATAGATCAACTGGGCTGGAGTGTTTTCCATTTGCGGACACAATTTGTGTCCTGTTGACCAAATAGGACTTGAACCATAGTAAGGCTGTATCGTGAATGCCAAATACATGCTGGAGACGGTGAAGTAATATATCATGGTCTATTGTGTCAAATGCCGCAGACAAGTCAAGGAGAGTGAGGACTGTAATCTTTCCGCTATCCAAAGCAGAGAGAAGGTCATTAACTACTTTCAGAAGAGTAGTTTCAGTACTGTGGCAAGGGCGATATGCAGACTGTACATTGCTAAAAAGACTGTTTGAATTCAGATGAGATACAAGTTGGGATAGAATAACTTTTTCTAAGATTTTTGACATGAATGGCAGATTATAAAAATGCCTAATTAGTGGAGATCAAAGTATATATCGTGTTTGGTTTTTGAAACAATTGTATGTTTCTTGATATTAAACAAAACTTTAATTCTTTAAATTACGTATACTCCCCTTCTAGAAATATATTGTAATTACCCTCAAACGTGACGATTATCGTTTAAAAAGTGTCATTGAAATTACCGAGCTTAAAATATTAAAATTGTCGAAATAATTAAATCATATAGAAACCATTGCAAACGATCTACAAAAGATTTGTCGTGAGAGGTGATGGTCACAGGCAGAATGCAAAAACTTGAACTGTGATTTGCCGATTAAGGTATATGCTTATATTAACATAGCTTTTGCTACGTATGTTCCCGCGATACATAGGCTTATATGTTAAACCTATATTGGGATCAAACATTCGACGTTATCCCATGTTTTGTGTTCTTGTTATGAAAGGAAATGTTTGTTTCTTGCAAAATGTGAAATGAATTAAACAAGTTAGACGTGAATCATGGGTCATTGTAGCTTCCCTAAAATTATTTTCTGACCGTTTTTAAGTCTTTTAGGTATCATTAAACGTTTGACCGGCTATTATTGCATACTATTTTAATCCCTAAGAAAGTCAATAATTTTTGTAATCTGATTTGACCTGGAGATTTGCCAAGCGATTTATAAAGCTACTTGCATTAAATAGAAAGCTGTCTTAACGCCTAAACGGAAACTAAAGCGTTTATTTGGTCAGGTCTCCTGGATTTTATTTAGACTTACAACGCTAGAGGTTTGTCTCCGTTAATTCCAGAAAGGTTGCTTGCAACTTCCAGTCATTGCAGTAAAATATAATTTTTTCCAGAAAATACAAAAGTTGTATATGGTGTAATTTTCATATGCACTGTGTCCAACTTAATATAAAAATAAATAAGATCTCTCTGGTGCATTTTAGCTAATAACTAATGGGCTGAATTTCATCAAAATATGTAGAATAATGAAAGATGTGTATCAGAAACCTAATTAGTACCTTGATTTGAAGAAAATAAACAGGATGTATTAAGAACCACATCACCCATAGCTATTTGTTTGCATGAAAATGAAAAGAACTAATATATATATATATATATATATATATATATATATATATATATATATATATATATATTGTGTGTGTGTGTGTGTGTGTGTGTGTGTGTGTGTGTGTGTGTGTGTGAAATTGAAAATTGGAATAAGAAACAACACAAACTCCGATAAAGCCATGTCAACAGCATGACTTCTTTGCTTCTTAAAGGTCAGAAGCATCAGATTTAGCAAATATTTGTTCTTCCAAAGGCATCTGCAATACACATAAATTGTCACATTCTTGCATACCTTAGAATTTATTTGAAACGTAATTATAATGTTTCCCATATTTTATCGTAATCGTTGAGATACTGCTAAGATGTGAATAAGACAAATGCGACTGACTCATTTCTTCTTATTTTATGGCATGATGGTAGATGTAATGCATATTGTACTTTGAATCTCTCAATAGCTCATTTATTTCTTGGCTACTGATTAAGTCAGCAGTGTGGACTGCACTGCATGTTTAAAACAAGGCTTCTGTATCAATTATTTAAATATTTCTGAGAATTATAAATCAAGAATTAAATCAATTTATATTTGCATTCATTTATATTCCAAACGTGCCCATACCGTTGCTAAAGAAACTAATGTCTATGCAGTTTCGTATCTCAAATATAACCAACTGCTCTCGAAATGTCTTAAATTTTCAGTAATTTACGTGCTTCAGATACATTTTGAGAGAGCAAATGTAACAACCTGGTTCCAAAGACTCCGAATGTTTGTTCATCAATCTCATAAACAATATACAAATAATGCCAATAATAGGACTAATATGGTCTTTATAAGTGGAATATATTGTTGTCGATATTTATCGCAATAGCTTATACATATAACGGAAGCGTTATATTTTATGACTATTTTTACTGGACCTAACATTTGTCACTAATGCTTTCACACCTCACTCCTCATTACTTTACGGAAAAATTGCAGACAGAAATTTACTCAATGAATTGTTTCCGTTAACGTTCATTGCCGCATCAAATCGAAAAAGCAAATGTATTAAATAAGCACATCTTGTTCGTCTTGTCGTCAATAAGCACATCTTCTTCGTCTTGTCGTCAATAAGCACATCTTGTTTGTCTTGTCGTCAATGTATTAATGCAATTGGGGTCTTTATTTAACACATGGTTTCATTGTATGGAAGCTATGCAATATCAAAATCTATTTATTATAGGCAATAGTACCTTTCGATTATTAATATTGGAAACATTTGCGATACAGGTAATTTCTCAACTCAGAGTCAAGCTTGCTTTAACAATTTTATTAGCGAAAGAGTGATCTGTTGTCTTTGACAGTCTTGTATTATAAGAAGCACATTTGATGCAGCAGGCGTAAAATATATTACTATTACCATTCAACGCATTTAAAAGGTGTAAAAATCGCATTGATTTTGTCCTTGAACCCACAAGTATTAGGCAAAGTCAGTTAACGGTGTGAATATTCAGTGTCATAACATTCTTTATATATATATATATATATATATGTAGCATATATATATATATATATATATATATATATATAATATATATATATATATAATGCGTTTCAAAGATACATTCATGCATGCCAACCTAAGTAGAAAAAAAAATAATGCAAGCAGACTGCGGTTCTTTCATTCAGATTAATCAACAAGAAATATCGTAATCTTTGTTCGTTGTGCAGTATTAATATGAATATCAAGTGTATTTTAATTAATTTTGACCTTTTTTTTCTTTTGTTACTGTGACAATATTGCGTCATATCGTTAACATTAATACCACAATACTCATCATCTAGTTTGCATCTGCTGTACCTGTCTGCTACAGTTGTGTTGAACTTGCCTATTTCACAATCCAAGTATAGACTAACAACGATTCAGTAGTTTGAGAAGGATGCAGCACATAGTGTATTTTCTATCATTACACTGTAGCGTGTGAAATGTACTAAATTTGGATACTCTTTTGCAAGCTGTATACCTATGCCTTTTTCTATACAGATATTAAGAGTCTTTCCGGAAAAAGTAAAATTTCGTGACAAGAAGAGAAATACGTTATTTGAAGAATGACGCTGAAACATATAATAATATTAACAATTTATTGAATTAGAAGTAGTCAAATCCACCATTTATATCAGGAGACGTCTAACATTTTCAACATTCGAGCAAATTATAATCAATTGCACGAACACTTAATTATTTAGACAGTTGGGGTTTTATATGTCAGTCAAAGTTTTCTGTTTAGTGACTTGATCATTGTGTAACTGTATCAAAAGAATAATATTTTTATGCAATTATTCAATTAAATATAAATTCATGGCACATATCAGTGAAATTTAATATCTTTCTGGAGCCCCCTGTTGGGAATTAAAGATTCAATGATGAATTGAACAATTAGAATGAAATATCTCCTTTGCAACATATTGGACAGCCCTTTTGCACATTATTAAAAGTTGTTTTATTGGATCCCAATGGTAATTATACATTTTGTCCAAATCTAAGTTTAATAATTACTTGATTTTATTTGGTTTGATTTTTATATATCAATCAACAAACAAACTTGATTAAGCATGAATATTTTGAAGTACTTTTCCGTTCACGCTGTCTTGCTGTGATAGTTTAGTTTGATCAATTCAAAATTTATATAAATGAAGGAACGACAATGATTGTGCTTCTGTGCACTAGACTAAGATTCCCAAAATGCGAACTAAAATAGTGTTTAACTTTAACCATTGGTCGTACAGTTTACAGAACTACCCGACATGTCTGACTAATTTCGGCTGCTTCTATCTAGATTTCATAAAACAACATATGCATTTACACAGATTTAAAAATAATTACGCAATGGCTTGGCCAATTATAACCACCCAACCACCCATAATCCAATGAACAATGGTAATCACTGCATGTCAAAAGGTATTTTTAAGTTAGAAGTTGCTTCCATTTTGCAGCTACAAAACGGTTTTGTATGTTTTATGCATACAATTATTAACATATGAAACAAGTCAAACTTGTGGGAGTTCTCGGGTGGTATAATGATCAGTATGTCGATGTCAGATGTATTATTTGCATGTGAGAAAATGTTTGTCGGTATGGTATGGTACTGCACAATGTATCAATATATACTTTGTTTACTTGATACATTCGTTTTTGCGCAAATATATAATACGTTCTTTACTAAACTACTACTGAAAGTCCTATGAAGTAGACTTTTTCCTCTCACGTAAAACATTGTTGGTTTCCAAGTGGGTAGTGAATATGTACATACATGCATTCTCACTCGATTGTCGCAAACATTTCCTGGGTTTCTGTTATCGTCTTTTTGCTTGATTTTAAAGATTTTAATATTGTAAATGATATAGATAGCACAAAATTCGTAAACATGTTTGTAGAAATCCTTTCAGCATTTATTCAAGGTCATTTAGAAGTAACGGATGAGAATCCTATGACCTTCAACACAAACTTGTTATTGCTTTTACAAATCTCCAATGAACGAAGAAACAAACCTTAATAAGATTATTTAATGCAATGCATACTGGGTCTCTTCCCTTATCTGTCAATATAATTACAATAATGATCTTTGTCACGCAAACTGTTGGGACTCAGTTTATACTATAAATGTCGCTATGGAAACTTCTTTAATTAGATTGCGTGAGGTACGGAGCTAGAAGTACGTTTTCTTTGCTTAAGTTTAAAGTAATCACATGAAAAAATCGTGTTTAAATTAAAACTAAAATAACTTTTCGGTAACGATTATATTTCTGTGGACCTTATTTGCTTAAAGTTTGAGTCTTTTGGGGCGTGGGGGTGGTTTATATGAATCATTTCATCCTAGGATCGGGAGTTCATGACTGTAAATCTGAAGATGCACAATTAATATTAAACATTATTACGTGATCTGACTATTTGGTTTCTATCAACAAAGTGTAGTATACCATTGGGATTTGAATTACGTGGCATGTGCTCTTCAATAGCATTATGGCATTATTGTGTTATACAGTTGGATCGATATTGAAGCACGCATATGTATTTAACATGCCTCTTAGGCTTAGCTCCCAGTTCTACTACGTCTGTTAAATTTCATTAAGTTGTATCAAGTATGAAGCAACTCGAAAGAAAACAATAGGAAACTGAATTATATTCGATACGCATACATTGATGTAGTGTTTAAACAGACAACCGAATGTAAATGTCGATTATGCATGGAACATATAAACAGTTGAACCAAAATATATATGATAATTCGATGCTAAGTATTCTTGTGAATGCCATATATTGTGTGATTGATCTTTTTCCATTAATTCATTGAAGCAACCCAGATATAATTTTTAGCATCACAAACAAACTTTACCGACATACGCAAGGACATCCGCTCATTATTTACATTTCTCCTTTTGCAATTAAAACTGCTCTCCCCAAACAAATGTAACCCCTTTAAAGTTATATATATATATATATATATATATATATATATATATATATATATGCAATAAACTGACACCGAACAGTGCAAAACTAGTATCTAACTAGCCTGAGCGCTAGTCGAAAGCGCTCAGGCTAGTTAGATACTAGTTTTGCACTGTTCGTTGTCCGTTTGTTGCATTTATCTGAATCCCTTTCTGGATCCAGTGCACTTGAAAGGACTGTTATTCGCCATATGATTTGCATTCTATATATATATATATA
>JAECUM010034529.1:0-34423 GCA_016617855.1 Megalonaias nervosa
GAGAGTGAGAGAGAGAGAGAGAGAGAGAGAGAGAGAGAGAGAGAGAGAGAGAGAGAGAGAGAGAGAGAGAAATGATCTTGTAGATACAAACAATCAATGCCTTAGTAGCAAGGCCATTGGGATACAAAGTTTCTGTGAATCCATTAGCTTTCTTTAAACAGTCTGTTTATCTATCCCTGCAAAACATCGATTTCCATGAAAGAAAAAATTGTGATTATCTGTATTAGAATGTATTGAATCATTAGAGGAGAACCCAAGATTCATACAATTTTAATATACTAGCGATGTTTATTAATTCTCCTTGTTGAAGCGTTTGTCAAAAATATTGCATGTTACATTTGTGAGGTTATCAAATAAACGACATCAGTTGATATGCAGTTAGTGTTCTGACGTAGGTAACACATTTTATTTGCATTGGAACTAATATACTTGTACTTTAGCTTGCATTAGTACTTTGAGAGGACCGACGCATGTTACGTTTGGATACAGAAAACTATCCGTTTTTACTTTCTGTCGGTTTACTTCTGTTCGAAATATTCTGAAACTTCTTTTGTAAAGACGCAATCCGTTTCATCTTTTCAAAATAGTTTGTTACTATCATGTCGATAAAATGAGAGCTAATAGTCTTTCTCAAGGGCACGGATAAAAGGCCTACCTATGTTAACATTAAACCCACGGCCCTTTAATTACCAGGTACTAGCAAATGCGCCAATGGCGATCCCATTGACCGAGTGGTAGATAAAAAAAATACACAAACAAAATAAAACACAAAAAAAAATCCATCAACACCCCACTAAAAGAAGCTTTGATTATTAATTTACACTTCAATCCAGCTTCATTCGTGAGCTCATCTCATTATGAATCTAAGTAAAAGGTTTGCTATAGATAAAAATGATTACCGATTTAAGAGTATGGTCGGTTGAGGGTGATCTTTTCTGTTACAATAAATCAGCTTTATCACATAATATACAATATGTGGTGACCGTATCCAGGTACAAACTTTAGAAAGATTAAACTTTTTGTAGAAGTAGATTTATTATTATTATTATTATTATTATTATTATTATTATTATTATTATTATTATTATTATCATCATTTAGTAGTAGTAGTTCCTGAAACAGTATTTTTTTGTTGCTGTAATTGTTGTTGCAGATAATGTTGAGATTATGCAGAGGTAATTATTATTACAAAGGGGAACACATTTATAGTCATTGATTACTGTGTTCTTTATCTGCAAATACAACGGTTTCATATAATTTTAAATTAGCCTAACTCTCCACGGCCAAAACCTTGTTTAACAGTCAAAGAATTTCTTGTCATGAAGACTACTCTCTTTTTGCAAAGTTTTTTATTTAGCCATAATAATGATCGTAATTATTCAAAATAACATCGACTGAGATAATAATAGAAGTACCAGACATTAATGGCAGTAGCCGTACACGTCGCTGTAGTAACAGGGCTGTAAAAATTCAGGTAACATCATAAATATTATTTAAATTTATTGTGGCAGAGCACCAGTATGCTAAATGGTAGTCGGAATAGTTGTCAATGTGTTAATGGTATCAGTACCACTATCAGTGGTAATGGAGGTGGTGATTGACACAGAATGAAGCAAAAAGGAGGATGAGGGCGGACGAGATAGCGCAGAATGACAAATGCAAACAAGATAAAAGATAATGTCAATTTTAAGAGAGATAATTTATGTAATGCAACCCTCCAATAAGAGCAAGATCAAACGGGTTAACTCCCTTGAATACCAGTGCAATTTGTGGCTCTAGTGGATGAAAGTTTTCCTGTCTACAATTCACCATACGTCATAAGTGACGGTCACATAAACAAGTCAGCATAGCCAATATGGCAAAGGAAATTATGTACCAAAAGATATAAACATGATTGTCATACATTGTGAAACATTGGCTATTTCTGTATCGTCATGTTTCTTAAAACCGTTGACTGTCTAAAGCACTGAGTATTCTGGAATATGTTTAAATAAAATGTTCAATTTCTGCACCAATTTTAAAAATATTAACTTTAATGTTATCAAAGTTTGTGGCATATATGACTGAATACAACCACAAACATACATACATGTTTTTATTTTGGGTTTAACGCCATTTTTACGCTTGATAAGCTGCACGTAGAGCAGCAGGGAGGTTGAACAGGCCATTTTCCTGAGCCATCTATTTTACAAATAAAAGGTTCCTACGAATGCTGAAAAAAGGATCTTTATTCCATAAATAAAAGGGTTTAACGAATTTGGAAAGTGAAGTAGTAACGTTAGGTCATCAAGTATCGGTCGTTCAACCTCCATGCTGCTGTACATAAGCCGAATATTTTAGCTATCGGTATAACATTTTTGTTGTAATTTAAACGACCATTATAAATAAATATGATCAGTGAACCACACTCAGCTAGATTAGCTCGAGAGCGACTACAGGCAGTCAAAAAATATTTACCTGTCCGTGATTTAGTCAAACAACAACTACAAGCTCGTCAAGAATCTCAGGTGGAATTTGCAGAAGGTGCAGAACAATTATTTAAACCGATTGTCGAACCAACAAAGAAAATCGTTACGGCAACTGAGGCTGCACAGCGAGCTCTTGAAACACTACCTGTTGATATTGCTGGCCGTATTCAAGCGGCTCAACCACCACAACCACAACCTAAACCAAGAACCAGAATTAAGATAATAGATAAATTTACACCTGAAGGTATCGCTGCTATCAAGGACCCAAAGCAAATATTTGATATTGCCGCGTTTGGATATTATGAAAGACAAATATATGTAAAACCAGAATATGTTAAATCTCTAAGCTCTGCCAATTGGATTAGGGATATATATCGCATCGCTACTGATACTCCGGAAATCAGATCTAATGAAGATATTGGGAGTTTTAATAGATTTGATGAGATTGTGCATGAGCATATCGAAAGAACTAAATAATTGCAGAAACCAGTAAAAACACTTGGAGAACAAGTTCAACAATTTCCACAATCACTTCGTGATTATCCACAACCACAATTACTACCACCACTACCATCACCACAACAATTTGAACCATCACCACAACAATTTGAACCATCACCACAACGACGAGAACCATCACCACAACGATCACAACGACTACAAAAAAAAAAAAATGATGAAACGATTTCAATCACAAAGACAACCAGTCAAAATAACAGAGGAAGAAGATCAAGATCCTGGCGCAACTGGAAGTGGTTTAGGAAATGGCTTTATTACTTCTCCAATAACGTCCTTGCTGATGTTGATCGACCAGAAATTCTCATCGGAGGAAAATGACCTGGCAACAAATGCACAGGAAATCATCAATGAAGCAGCTGATATTTGTAAACGATTATTTACAGGTGGTGTTATGGATATTACTGTGTATCGGTCCCTCATTAATGAAATCGCCGATGATTATTACAGCGACTAGGTCATTCGACTAAGTTGCAATTAGTGATAAAATCGATTAATAATAATATGATCATACACACTCGTAGACCAATCATAGTCAGGGCAATAAATTCACGATTGCCGATATACAAAACAACCTACGGAAATGGACTAGGCGATGTTGTTCAGGGTCTATTTGGAAGAATAGCTCCAAAAGCAATACCTATCGCAAAACAATTAGGAATGAAAGCTATCGACGTTGTTTATGAAAAAGCTATCGGCGCTGTTGGTGATGTTGCTAGCAGGGCGTTTTCAGCGATCAAAGATAGACTAGCGCGATTAATACGCAGACAGCCAGCGGTTCGACCTCAACTAAAACTAGCCAGCACTGAGGTGATGCCAGCGAGTGTCAGTAAAATAATTAATCAGGCCGCTAATCAAAAATTAGCAGAATTATCGGGTGAAAAAGAAAAAAATATAACCGCTAGTCTGATAGCAGGAAGTGGTCTTCGTGTTAAACGATGACGATAATAATAAATAATGTTCAAGCGTATATCTGATCCCGCGTTTGACATGGACGCACCGATTTTAAAAGATGAACCTGTGCGCGATTATCAGTATTATTCTTATGACGCACGAGAGCCAAATCAGCGTGGACGAATTGAACTACAGGTTCAAGATACAAGCAGATACTTCTTACTCGCTGAAGCATTTATTGAAGTTGAAGGTGAAATTTTGCGAGCTGATAATAATGCTGCGCTGGCTGATAATTATGCGATTGGTTTTGTCAATAACGGTATTATGGCGTTGTTTGACAGCGCTACATACATGATTGACGGAAAAAATATTGAATCAATCCAGAAAGATGTTGACGTTTCCACGACGATAATTGGTCTTGCTAGATACAGCGATGATTCTTCAAGATCAGTTGGTCCGTCAGTGATGTTTGCAAAGGATACAACTGATCATGCCGAGCATAGAAACGTAACACTAAATGTAGCTGTGGATGCAGTTGCAGCGATGAATCCAAATTTCAATTTAGGATTCGCGTCACGTCAAGCAATGTTACGAGGAGGTGAAAGGGGATTTTCGTGTGCAATTCCATTATCGCACATATTTGGATTTTGTAGAACTGTTAGAAAAGTGATTTTTGACGCTAAACACACAATTGTACTTGTGCGAAAACCTGACGATAATGATGCGATATGGCGTGCTGTACCAGCAGCTAATCCAGCAGAACATGTTGGAAAAGTGGCTTTAACAAAACTTTCTCTGTGGATGCCAGTAATGGTCCCAACAGTACCTGAAGAAGAGCGTTTACTTAATTTTATGGGCCAAGGTGGTAAATCAACGCTGTCGTGGTTAACAATGACCACAGATGCTGTACAAAGTACGGTTAATGGTTTATTCACTTGGCAAATAGCATCACAGCAGGGAGTTTCTGCGCCGCGACATATATTTGTTGTACTACAAAATAATGCACGAGTAAACAATCAAAATAATAGCCATATGACATTTGATCAACTAGGTGCTTCTGAGGTTTCTTTGAGGATAAACGGATATCAAGAACCATCCGAGGATATTTTGTTAAATTTCGGTCAGAATCATGTTGCGCGTGCATATCATCGATTAATGACATTCATGGGACGTGATCAAAATATCGATTCTGGTTTACAAATATCGCAGTTAGATTTTATAACATTATATCCGATTTATTACTTTTCGCTGGAACATTTAGATTTAACCAGACAGTCCGTCGTTGATATATATTTTCGGGCTCGCGTAACCCGAGGAGCTATTGCCGAATATAAAGCAATTGCTGTTATACTTAGCGATAAATCGATGTTACTCGAAGGTGTTGGTGGTCGCATGAGAGTTATTGATGCACCCGTTGAGAACATGTAATTAGAGCGCATGATTTAAAATCAGAATAACAATTATAAATGCACACTTAATTAATGTCATTCTGACTCAGGGTCAGATTAAAAAATTACAATCATCATTAAAGAAAAATACTGCGGCAAAAATATCGCTGCGGCGAGAACAAATCGCGGGTGGTCCGAATAAACTATCATTGTCAGAACGCCAGCATAATCAATTCAATAAAGCAAAAAAATTAAAGAAAGGAATAAAACTCGACCTTTCCGCGAGTGCCATCAAAGAAATCGCTAAAACCGGTGGTATATTTCCACTTCTTGCCACGTTACCAGCAATAATAGCCGCTGCAGCCCCAGCCGTTGCAAAAGCAGTTGTATTAGGCGCTGTTGGAACCGCCGCTGGAATGGCGTTAAAGAAAGCGACTGGTCAAGGAATTTAAAAAAAAAAGACCAAAACGTCCACGGGCATACGGTCGCGGTCTAAGATTACCGGGAACCCAATACGGAAACGGTCTAAGGCTACCGAGGTAACCTTGCAAATTCTTCCTATGTCTAATTTTGATTTACTTGATGCCGCTAAGCAAATGAACATAACAAATTTTAGAGGCGTTTTCATGCGCGATCAATTACCGCTTCATGCAATGCGACATGAAACCGGCATTATTAATCTCGATGAAAACTCCGGTCCAGATACTCACTGGGTTGCATACGCAATTGATCCGCGTGGAATTGTTTACTTCGATTCGTATAGGTTAGCGCCACCAAAGGAGTTTTTAAAATACGCCGATCAGAATTACAAAATCTGGTATTCAACATTACCAACACAGTCGATAACGGATCCACCGATATGCGGTCGAGAAGCGCTTAATGTACTTGATGCTATATCTAGATCAACAAAATCACCTCACAAAGTTGTGCATGAATATACCACGTTGTCACACTTAAACAGACATCAGTAAATATAATGGTAGATATTTATGGAAGATCTCCTAGCAAAATTCGTAGTGAGGTCGATTTATCTAAATACGCGACCCTTGATCAGCTCAGAAATGAAATCGATGATTTATTAAATGTCACAAACGTAGATCAAAACGAGGTTGTCGTTTTTCAGGATAAACAAGGACGATTAAAAACATCTAATATACAACTACCGGATGTTCTTATCCGAATTCCTACCGCGGTTACTAATAATATCGTTATTTTTTCTGATCAAGGAAAAATACAAGATTCCGGTAAATCGGTTAACGATTTCGTTAGGCGATCCGGTGATTCATTCACCGATCACATCATCATGAATCAAAATAAAATTATCGACCTCATGACACCGGCCGCAGATACAGACGCAGCGAGAAAAAAAATACGTCGACGATATCAACACTAAAATCTCTAGCGATCGAGCAACGATCAATAATGATATAACCACATTTAGGACAGATTTTAATAGCCACGTTCAATTATTTTTAAGTTTCCGTAGAAACGTAAATAAAACCATTAGCGATGTTTTTGGAACTCCTCCAATTATTAATATTAAACTTAACGATATTAGCGTGAAACTCAACGATATTGTCGGAAAAACTAATTCGATTAAAATTCATCACAGTCAGATCGTTAATATCGTATACGTAGTAGCATCAGGATCAACAACATGGACACAGCAAAATAAAACCCTCGAACACATCGCAGAAGTAACGGGTTTATACAGGCTATCTTGTGCGGGGTTAATTACTGCGGGCACTTCATCAACGCCGAATGTGTATCGTAATCCATTGATGGTAGTGCTAACCAAGGACGTCAAGGAAACATTCGCGATGTTTTCAGCGGGAAATGCCTCGATACCTTATCGGTGGTGCCTCGAATTTCTAGCTGAAGCTTAACATATTATAATGGCGGATTTTCTCATCGACGTGTATAGTCACAGATACGCTCAAGTGTGCGAGTGTCAGACTAAATTAAAAAATATCATCGACGATTACACGATGAAAGTAAAAAAATATCGCAGACGTATCGTTGTTATCGATATAATCGTTTACTCGGTTTCCGCTGTTGTTGCTGGAACGGGGTTATTATTATCAACGGTAACGATGACAGCGCCTGCAGTTGCAACAATTATCGTTTCAACAGCAACAACATGCGCGGGTATTCTCAGTATTATATCTAAAAAAATATCTACATGCGCAAATGATAAATTACACGAGGATATAACAAAACTAAACGTGGCGACAACGGTTTATTATAAACTATCGTCATATCTTTCCTCGTATCTCAGCGATCGTAAAATATCCGATGAGGAATTCACGACGATTATGAAAACGTACGATGAAGCGTTCGTAATTTCCAACGATGCTACAACTAAAAGTTAAATTGCACTATATTAAATAACGAAGTATTTTAATAATGTCATTGGAATTATTGCAGAAGATAGTCACTAATACAACGCCGTCAAAAACTACAATGATATCGTTAAGTTCAACAAATCCCGAATTTGGCGTCAACTTTCCTACGGCAATTTCAGCGAGTGAAATAGCGCTGGCGCAATTGCAAGTTTATCATAGTTGGCCAAATATCAGATCAACGCCGTTTGGTGGAAATCCACCCAATAATTCGCTGGTATTCGCGAATAAAAACAAACCAGATGGAACTCCCGATTGGCATGTTGTTGGAATTTCAACGGGCAGTTATCAAATAGAACAGATTAATGATGAATTCCAACGCAGAATTAAATCAATCACGGAAAAAGAATCAAAAATAGCGATCACTGTTTACGAACCAACATTATCATCTGCGATTGAAATAAATTCTCCTGATTATATTGTAGATATTTATCAAAGTTCCATCAGATCAATATTGGGATGGCCTGATGTTCCTCCTGTTTATAATGAAATTCCAGAACCAACCAAAAATGAATTTCTCACAACGGAAAAAAAATTCATTAAAGATCCAGAATATCGAAAAAAAAATCCATGGCGTTATATAGGATTTGAATTTGATCCAAGCAACGATTCCATATTCTTTACTGATTTTGACGGTCAAAGGATCCCCAAGATGACTAGATCAGTAGTTAATAACATCTAGGTCGCGCCGCGGACCTATAGAAATATTGTTGATGAAGATCTTTTTTAAAATGTTTTTTAATGTTCTTAAGCCTGAATATGATAAAACACTTAATGATCTAAGAAGTTTACTTATTTCAATATCTCAACTATACGACGATGATGTAAAAAGTCAGATAATCGAGTCAATAAAACATTTAAATGGGATCTTATTTGATTTATACATCGCCAATCGAAGTATTATAAACGCTGCGATTGAAGTCGATGGAAATATTTTATCAGATAAGGAACTTAAGCAATCATTTCTTGATCATTACAAAATAACAGAAAAAGATTCACAAACGTTTATTATACCAGATTTAAATAACGCTGAAATGAAAAAATCATTAACTGATCTTATAGAAGAATATTTTCCAAAAACACTTGAATCATGGAGAAAAATAATCCTGTCATCGGTCATACTTAAACATAACAATGATCCATACGGTGGCGGCCGTCATATCTCGCCTCAGATCGTTAATATAACATCAACGATCGCGGTCAATCTAGTATGTGATATAATTGATGGCAGATATCAAGATGACACTGCGAAAAGTGGCGCTGCTCAGCAAGGTTATATACTATACACATTTAGCCCTCAAGTACCTCCAGGATATTTAATCGTATCTAAACCGATTAACCCCGTTTATCTACGCATGCATAATCCGCTATTATCGCGGGTTCATTTTAAATTTACCGATCAGTAGGGACGTATTTTGGATTTACGCGGCGAAACGTTAAACCTAAATATTTATGTACGATCATAGCGATTTTATCGCTAGCAATTTTTATTACACGCATCATTGAGAAACAAAAACAAGTACGTTTTTTTTTTTGTGCAACCTTGCACCTACCATGGATTTGCAATATTCTCGCAGTGTTCTCTTAGTTGTCTCACACGACGATTGACGATCTTTTTCTGTTCGTATTCATGAGATAGTTCTGATTTAATTTTATTAATGGCGCTTGAGAGAGGCACAAACAACTTCACCTGATCATCTGTAACTGATGCCAGCGACTGCAACATAGCCATCTGTATGAATTTCATGAATTTGTAATCAGATGGTAGTGTGTACCTATTCTCCAATTTCCGTTGTTCCAACGACGTAAAATCAGACATAATTTTTTTCTGGATTAAGATTATCGGATATATTCACACCGTTATGTTGTAATATTCTAATCGCATTGATGATAACATTAATATTCTCGGAGTTCATTATATTTATTCTGTTTGTTTAATTTACGATGAAATTGTCTGAATTTACTACATTTGATGGGGTGTTTATTGGTCAACGATTGGTTCATGAAGAAGGTTTTTGTAGATAGGTGAACCTGATTTTTTGCTCAAATTTCTTAGAAAATGCTGATCTGTATATTTCATCTGCCACCCATTTTACTGAGGGTGGTGTTATGTTAAAGTATCTACCAGCGGCATACATAGAATTAAACACGATTTCTTCACCGGTCTCCGCATTCACGGCCTTAACGGGTCTCCGTATAAATATTCTACACTTTTCTGTATTTCCACGTGCAGAATTCTGACTCTGCGTAACCGCCTGCAGGTTATCAAGCGAGTTATTTTTGGGATTTCCATCAATGTGATCTATTACATTACGAGTCCATCTTTAATGATCCCGTTGAAACATTCGTAGATGAACCTATGCGATAAATAATGTTTATTTCCACCGGTGTTAAATGCAAAATATCCGACATTATTAACATTACCGACCGGTTTTTTTAATCTACAATTTCTAATGACACCATCGCGAGATGCTTCATAATTAGTGATTGTTGGATGCGCCACAAATTCGTTTTGCTTCATTTATATACTATACCATTTTTTAAAAATTGAGAATCTAGCGAGATAATCCTCAGGAGATTTTATAACGGATTCACCATTTTTTTTAATCGAATACCGTTTCAGCTCTCTGCATTTTTTACCGCCACATTGCACGCACAATTGAGTTTTTCCTTTGACCCAAACACCGCATCGTATACACGGCATTGGTCCGAAGCTACCGTGCCTAACGCATTGCATATGGTAGGCGCAGAATTTATTCACGCACGCGCTGCTACACGGAAGGGTGTGTCCGATCGTTAACCAGACACATCGATTATTTGCTGGAAACATATACAAAAGATTAAATTTTAATTAGATATATATTTTTTGTCTTAATTATATGCAAGAATTATCTATTGAAACCTCCACGGGTAGATTTGACCTTGACAGATTGAATAAATTCAGTTTTTCTATGCAGGATTTAGCTCTAACGAACAAGGACATAACGAAACGTATTAATGAAGCAAAAGAAGAATTTCTCAACGATGGTGCTACTCATGTGTGGTCAACATTTAGGATTGGAAATAATAATAATATGATGAATGACAAACGAGGAAAAATGATCATCGATTATCTTGATCAGAAGTATATTATTTTAATAAAATTCACCGTAAAGACAGACGATGGCACCTGGATTATTCGTGATAAACGCGATTCCGTTCATAGGTCCGGAGATAATATTATTCTCGGTAAAAAATCTAAGTCGGTTCTATTGATTGGAATTGATAAACCGTATTATATGCGATCATATCCTGTAACTGCGGTTGTATACTGAATATATCCGTTAAATGATAAACCTGACCCTGAGGATCTTAAACCTTTGAAAGTGTCAAGAATAAATTGTGTAGCTGAACGTGTTATAGAACACTTCACAAACGCGATACGTGGAAATGGTTTAACGGATTTAAGACGCAAAAAAATAAACACCTGGGCAGAAACGGTTAAAGATACCGGAGCGTCCATCAGCGACGTTGCTGAGCTGGGAAAGAAACTGAAATTCCCAATAAGGGTGAAGACGTTAACGGGGGAGATTTTGTACAAACCTAAATATAAATCAAGAGGAGCTTCTATAGATATTATTGATCATAACGCACATTCATGGACGTCTGCGGTAACAATATTTCCACGAGATAGAACGGTTAAATTTTACCACGGTCATGTATTTGATGCTATCAGAAATATCAGTAAAATTGACCCTGTATCTGTTTGGCTGTTTCAGAGTTCAGAATATGATCATCATGATCAGTTTGTACGATCTAATGGTGATATTTATCGTACAGAATCTCTCCATGGGAAATGAAAGATCTTGCACAACGCCTTTGTGAATACACATCTGATGATATTAAGGTTAAACAATTACTTAATAATTGTTTTACCGTTCCATCAGTTGCTGCTCACTACGATCAGGAGAAAAATTCATGGAAACCGACACGATTAGAATTTCTCAAAGATGTACAGAGTAGTTGTATCGAATACGGACTTGGCGGGTTGTGGAACACTAAATATGATCACAATGACGTTATTTCCGTTGACATGGTAGCGTGTTATCCGGGAAGTTTTCTCGGATACGGAGAATGCTGTGAGTATTTTAAACGATTTGGATATCCCACACACGAGATGACCAGAGTGGCGATAAATGGACCACTTCCTGTGGAAGATCTAACCGGATTCGCCCACATAGAATCGTTTGAATTTTACGACAATCTTCACGTAATTGTTTACGCGTGGTTTGGGAAACATTTTCAGAACGATGTTGGGCTCCCATAGTACTATTGCGATTTATGCTCGATGCGAGAATTTTAATGTCGTTGCGAGTAAGTGAGGCGATTATTTCATACCACGCGCAGCATCAGGTCTGGTTGCCAGAATCGGATATATTTAATGAAGAGGATTTTTCGGATCCCGATATTTTTTGTGATTACAGAAAAACGCGCAATGAGAAATTCGCAAAAGATCTCGGTAGAAAAATAATCGGCAAATTTACCCAAGGAGGATCGAATCATCACAAACGAGTGTGTACTAGATTAATCATAAACGACATGAACTTGATTTTATAATCGCCGATACGAATAAGAAAAATACTTTTTATATGCAGAAGTAACGCATATTTGTCAGACGGGAAGAAATTAGGCACAATTGTGAGCTATACTGATGGCGAGTCACCGCAGTTTACTCATTTAAGATCATCGATGTTAGCGTATGTATCAATACATTTATTATCGATGATAAACAGATTTCCATCGCACGCGGTCAGAGTAGCGACGGATTCATTTTACATAAACAAAAAACACGCGGATTTGTTGAAACTTAACGATAACGCATCGTGGGGTGAATGGCGAATAAAACACGAGGATATAATTAATTATTGTAAATCCGCCGATGTTGAAATTGTGGAAAAATATTACAAAAATAATGGATTATCAACGATGTCATTAGCGCCGTCCGTGTGCGATCCTATAGCTAGACATAAAACCGTTTATCTTAATGGGTGCGGCGGTTCGGGTAAAATGACACGCGCGATTGAACTATTTAGTAATTGTTCTGATGTAGTCGTTTTGACACCGACGCATAAACTCGCCAGAGAAATAAAAAAACGAGAAGTAAAATCGTGTACATATCACAGTTTTTTAGATGGTGCGGAGATGAATGGAATCCATCGCGGATGGGTGAAAAACATATTAATAAAACTCTCATTTGGGACGCTAGAGGTATTAAAAATGTTTCTCGCCTGGCTGTTATTGAGAAATACCGCGATAATAATAACGTGCGGCGATCATGGTCAACCTCCACCTTTTGTTGGTCAATCTCCACATGGATGGCTGAAGAACAACGTAGATTATTACGAAGAAATACACGATGATTACAGACCTATCGATGAATAGCTGAAAGAATTTAAAAAATTAATTCGATTGCAACCAAATAAAATACAGTGCTAATTAATACGTAAAATAATTCCAGAAACTTCCACGGATGATTTTTATGTTTCATGGAAACCCTCTGATCTGATAGTGGCGAGCAGAAAAATAGTTCGAGATACGCTTCAACAGAAATTATTTACGTTACACAAGGAAAAATTTTTACATCTAGATGTACCGTTGTGTTATCGTCCAGATGATACTCGGCAACAAAATGTTGATGTTAAGATTCCACAACGAGATACTGAAAATGTCAGGAAACAAAATCTCGTGTTGAATGATATCGTTTTAGTCCCTGTTGATTGTGTTGAGGATGCGCTGAATATGGATAAATCGCCATGGACGTTAGGATACGCTATAACAATCCACTCATCGCAGGGATTAACTATCACCGATACACGTATTTGGATTGTCGATGATCGCATCGAGTGGTCAAATTTAGTCTATATTGCCGTGTCTAGGGTGAGAAGAAGATCCCAACTGAGACGTGTTATTTTCAACTGTGCAATAGCCGAAGAAATTACTAACAGTAATGTTAATAAAAAATTAGCGAGTTATAAACGATGTGACAAAAAAAAATAATCGCGATTTGGATATCGATGCTGAGTTTGTTATGACGCTAAAATCACGACAGAATAATAGTTGCGCAAGTTGTAATTGTAACATGACATGGGAGTATTCGACTAACGATTGGAGACAATTTACCGTTGATAGAATCAATAGTGATCTTGGCCATAAACGCGAAAATGTAATGCTGACCTGCCTCGAGTGTAATCGACGTCGAGGTACCGGTGATTTATAAAAGTGAACTCGGCGGTAATTGAGTGTCTATGGGAATTATTTGTAATTGTTCACGTACAAAACCACGTTGAGGAGCGGTTGAATCTAATCTGTAGATGGCAGGTCTACCTGTTTACCTTACTACGTTGGAAATTTTAGGTGTCGTTATACTCCAGACGGGATCAGTTGCTCTTCTTCTACCTCCATCGAGTTCGCCAGGTTCGTATAAATATCTTACCGTGACATTGCCTAGTACTGGTTGATGGGAATAATTATGTCGTCCGTAGTTATCGCTATGGGGTATATTTTTTTGGTGATCGCATCAGCAGGTTTCATAGAAATTGCACGAGTTAGTTCGTTGTTTAACGCGGCTATCACACTCGGTAACCTCGCAACCCATTCACGAGATTTTTCCGTGGAATCGGTAGATATTTCCATCGCGTATTGATATCCGAATAACCGCTCAGCGAGAGTTCTGTTGAATCGTTCAACGATTGCCTGATCGCGATGAATTTCTTTGTGTCCTCGTCTAATTTTAACGTTATGTTGCTTCATCAACGTTGATACCGCGCCAAGAAATTCTTTGCCAGGATCAACTTGTAGCAGTTGCGGCCAGTAGAGAGGTCCACGTTGATAGATGCGCTCAAACGCAGACGCGATTTCACTCGCCGTTTTAGTTGATAATGGTTCAGCTTCTTTGTATCTGCTCACGATATCAACGACCGTTAACGCGTACTTGTATACGTGCTGACGTCTACCGATTTTAATGGTATCCTGGGGTAAAAATAAAATAACAGCTTGGTGAACTTCATTAGGAACGCTGACATTAAAATTTATGTATTGAATTTTTTTAGGTGGACTTAGATATATTTGCCATATCGCCTGTTCTGCTAATCACGCCGCAGCGACACCACGTGAAACTTTTGCCAATTCAGCGAGTTTACTAATCGCCGCTTTACCCTTCCAAAATCCTCTCGGGGAATAATAAATAGATTCCATTATAATAATTAGTTGATTAATTGGCAGCCCCTAACAATATTTTACTTTTCATGCCAGCTTTTATAAAAAAAACTAGCAATTTTTTCTCTAAGAGATTTATTAGGTATAGAATTTAACGCGTGAATTAACTTTACATCCGCGAGATGCCGGAGTTGCATGTCATTACTTTTGTACGCGACATCGTGAATATGACACGCTTGATCGATTTTATTTATCGGATATTCTCCTGGTTTTGGCTGATCTCGGTTATCGAGTCGAATATCGAGACGAGTTCCAGGACCGCAGTAATTGTACCCGGGTAAATGTTTTTCACCGGGATACTTTGCCCATGGAGTTCCTGGCAATCTACCTCACGAAGCGGCGATATCACCACCTTTTTTCGTGGATTTGCTAGAGATAAAGTTATATTTTTTAGTGCCACATCTTGCGCATATGCCAGTAAGTGTGCGCAGTTTATGTTTGTTGTTATCGTCGATAATCCGGTTGTATCAGTACGCGTTTTACTTCGAACACAATATAGATCCATATTATTAATATATGGATATAATTGATTTCTCGGCGACACGAAAACAGGAGCCAGTTAAACACCACCCGGCGGCGTTACCAAATTCTATCAGAATAATTATACTCGGTCCGTCTGGTTCTGGAAAAACGCAATTGCTACTTAATCTAATAATGCGATGGCTGAAGTGAGACATGTTGTACTTGATAGCGCCATCCGTAGACGATCAACAATGCTACGAAGTAATTAAAGATTTTAACGAGAATGCGAAATCGCTGAACGGTAATGATGTTGTTGATTTTATTACCGATATTGATGAAGCACCATCCATAGATGACCTTGATGGATGTATCAATAATCTCGTTGTATACGATGACGTAATGTTAGATAAACAAACCAATCCAGCTCGGATATTTTCACGAGGTCGTCATAAAAACACGGATGTTATTTATTTAACCCAGAAATATACGCAGATTCCAAAAGTAATCAGGGATAACTGTAATATTTTAATCGTGTTTAATGGCGTGGATAACTACACGTTACAAAATATTTATTATACCTGGTGTTCAGGCGACATGAATATGGTTAAATTTAAGCATTTCTTCTCAGCAGCACAAGCGATTCCGTTTGGTTTTGTAACAATAAATTTACATGACCCCAGATCTACATATCGTGTAGGGTTAGATAAAATATTCGGCTGATGTACAGCAGCATGGAGGTTGAACGACCGATACTTGGTGACCTAACGTTACTACTTCACTTTCCAAATTCGTTAAACCCTTTTATTTATGGAATAAAGATCTTTTTGTCAGCATTCGTAGGAACCTTTTATTTGTAAAATAGAGGGCTCAGGAATATGATCTCTTCAACCTCCCTGATGCTCGTGGCGGCCGGTATAAATGGTGGAGGAAGAAAACACCGATCTACGGTAATCTGCTGGTAAGCTTTCTCACATAACCACATAAACATATTGTCCGAGCCCATGACTCGAACCGACGCGGACAAAGATGAGATAGCAGTGATCGGTAACGGTTTGCTCTTTTTGGTCCACTCAGCCACCCGGGGCCACCCTACATGCATGCATGCATACATATATGCACGCATGTATATATGTATGTATGTATGTATGTATGTATGTATGTATGTATGTATGTATGTATGTATGTATGTATATGTGTATGTATGGTGGCTAGGGGTGTCTACACATACATACATACATACATACATACATACATACATACATACATACATACATACATATAGGCCTAAAATGCCACATGCAAGAAAACATATTTTCTATTTTACGGATTATCACATCCGATTTGAGTTGCCTTTGTGTCCAGTATTACTGAATTGACCCTTTACCAATAATGTAATTTCTTATTGACTGTATCATACTTTTGTATCAAAATACCGGTATCACATGCGAAATATGATTTATAGCGTGTTGATTGAATTTATTATGAATCAATGAATGTATTCCAAATATATCTACCTTATCAGCGATATTCGTTTATCTTGTTTAAAGATTGAACTGTAATCAGTAAGAAACTGAACTTTGTTTTCACATGGCATCGTGATTCGAATATCTTGGGCGTACAGCACGCACATAAGGAACTCCTTATCAGGTTGTGCCTTTCCTTCTGATTTTACCAACTTTGTCAACACTTTTACCCACACGTGATTCTAAATGTTGATGTTTCTTTACTAATGTCCATAATCACAGTGACAAAGCTCTCTCCCTTCCTCGTTTGATGCATTGCCTTACATGGATTTATCTCCTTCAACAGACCAGACATATTTCATTTTTTTCAGCTCAGTCTCCTCCCTAGAAGCTATATGATGCAGAAAAGAACATGTACTACAAAATGCAATCTTGTTGCTCCAACAATAAGCTTTGATGTCTGTATCATCATGCTGCGGACAGCCGAAGCCCTTGCGAACTGTCTGGTTTTCTGCATTAGTCTCTCATTTTTCCATTGGTAGTACATACATACATACATACATACATACATACATACATACATACATACATACATATTATTATGCACATTGAAACATGCGCTTTTATCTGAGACTTCTACTTTCAAAATATCCCGGGATCCAATCTAACCTTCCCCATTAGTTCCAAAACAACCCAAAAGTAAAGATATTAATTAAACGCTGATCACAATTTACACAGAAAAAGGGGACTTTTGATACTTGTACGCAACAAGCAAAAACAATATTAAAGACTTCCAAACGTATTTACATTATTAACATGAAAAATACACCGACAAGATAATGTCTGTAAATAAATTCGGTTATAATGTAACTTTCTTCGCTCATGTCCTATAATCTTTTGGCGAATAGTCTAAGTTAATATATAAACACTGTCAATGGAATTTCGGGGATATTAAATTATACAAATTATTTGGTTGGGAACTACGTTCAGTTTATTTTGATGCTTTAATGAAGACGTTACTACAATGCTTGAGAAGTCGACACAATAAAGGAACATTTTTATCTCATTATTTCGATCATATGATGTATTAAGGCAACTAATATCGGGTAAATTTCATGATGTTATGATACATATTTGTATTGAGCGAACAAAAGTATTTGAAAGAAAAACTTTAAGTTTGCGCATTTCAAAGGATATACAGCAAATGATGTTTGTGACAATTAGAACAATCATTTCCAACTTGTTTAGTGTTGGCTGCTTTCGTGATCGGTTTGGATAGAGAAACAGAAGTAATGTGAGCGTTTTGCTTTTGTTATGAGCACAGTGGAGAGAATCTTGGCATACTTCGTTTTCATGTAGTGTGGCAGTCATTTTAATGCAATGGGGTTGACTTGCATGTTGTTCATATGGACGTTGCACATGGTCCAAGCACAAAAACAGACCGAAGTGACTGCTGCAATGTGCTCAAAACATCATTCTAAATTAGTATAGTGTACAGTATCCTTAGCAGTTGTTCAGATATGAAAGACGATATTTGCTTGACAGGAAAATACCATATTTCTAACTTGCAATTAATACATGAAAAAATATATAAAACATAGGTATCGACTCGAATTAAATTTAGAGTTTTCTTTCATGTCCAGGATGTGACAACGACCAATAGAGCTAGGAGGTTTTGAAAATTGCACATCTGAAGGAAGGCCAAAAATTATACTATACAATTCAGTTTACACCCATATAGCATACATCAGAATAACCGGAGTTAACATTCTTTTATCAATAAACACGATATTCAAGGTTGCTTTTAAATAGTAATGACATTATGTAAGGAAACCTGGAACTTGTTTCTCTTTAATAAAAACGAACACAATGCAATATACGAAACAATAGGGAGCTGCCTTTATTTGGACTGTGCAAGATTTACTTACTAACTTCTAAGGATATACCACTGTTTCTACATATATGTAACACTTGCCTGGCCTAAATTGCCATAGTAAAGGTCTTATTTGGAAACCCAAACCACACCTGTCTAGATCAATGACTTGCTATCAGCCATTTTGGACGCGACTTATGTCACTCACAAATAAGGCTGATAACATGTTATTCTAACTCCATACAATATTACTTAAATATGTTCCATTTATTTAAAGTTAAATGATATTTTAATTGATTCCCCGCCATTTGGGTCATCAATGCCGGATTGTACCCGGTGCATCTGTTTAATGTTGCTTTAGTGATGCCAGATCCATTAAACTTGATATGATGAGAAATCTCGTATCTTCAGGTGTGCTTTGTGCTTCACGAGTGCACATACAATGATCATTTTTCACTTGTCTAAACAATAGAATTAAAAAAATCTGATATGTTTTTCGCCCATAATTTTCTATATTTCTCACTTAAGTATTAATGTAATAAACTAGATAAGTGAAGACTTGTACGTTACGGAGCTATATATGCTGTCTTAAATAATCAGATACGCGATTTTAGAAAATCAAATAATGACATGTCAGTTGGTTTAATGAAATAGCAAACCTAACGTGAAGTAGTTTTATTAAGAAAGACTATGTGAAGTGGAATAATAATACAACAAACTTGATGCGAGTTATACCAGCTTTCATATAACTGACAGTAGAAATTATCGTTAACAAGAAAAGTAGTTGTCACGTTATCTGAAGGACACGTCACAAGAGAAGTCAAACATGTAATTATAGCAAGTTGCCTTTCTCAAGGACTCACTCAAAATGTCCACCCGGGCTATCCTAGGTAATATTTACCACAAGCCAGTTACATTATAATTCCCAAGCACTAGCAACTGTGCCATTGTGACTCCAGTTCATCCAGTGGTACAAAAACGTGGTATTTTAACGGATGGGGAGCATATCCGTTTTGTACCAGACGATGAAATAAATCCATATTATCGCAGAAATATAAAGGTTTTTTAATTCTTCTATTTTACAATATAAACCAGTCTCTGTCCAACTTGTAAGCTTAGACAGTTAATTTACACTGCAACGACATCACATTCTTGAGTTCACCTCATCCTTAATCATTACAAGGTTTGTCATATAAATAATGATTTGGCTATTTAAGAGATGATTCTTGCTGTTAAAGAGATACCTTTATCACATATTATAAAATATTTGACATTATCCAAGCACTGTTTAGGAAGATTAAACCTTTAGTAGAAGTAAATTAATAATAATAATAATAATAATAATAATAATAATAATAATAATAATATTAGTAGTAGTAGTAGTAGTAGTAGTAGTGGTGGTAGTAGTAGCAATATTAGTGGTAGTAGTAATAGAGGTAGTAGCACTAGTAGCAGTAGCAATAGCAGAGCAGCAGTATTAGCAATAGCAGTAGGTTGTTCTTTTGGCTGTAATTATTGTTGTTGATAATGTTGGCGTATGTTGAGTTAAAGAATAAATCAATGATATACTAACGTATAGTCACCGATTACTGCTTCCTTTGTTTCTTGAAATACCATTGTTTCCGCATGCGTTTAAAATGGTAGTAATTTTTCACTTCCAATAGTTTGTTAGCAGTCGAGATAAATTCAGGCATTATCACGATACTATTTCATTGTCTACAAGTTTCGTTTACTTTCATAAATATTTATAAAAAATAATAATCATAAGCCTTAATAGTAACAGCATCTGAGATAGCAGTAGTATTACTAGTTGTAGCAGACGTAGTAAAAGAAATAGTAGTAAATAGTAACGTAAGCATTTTTAGAATTAGTAAGAGCCGCAGTAATACAAAGTTTAGTCATTCTAGTTGAATGCGATAATGGAAACATTACCACAGTCAAGTGTATGGTAGTCGTGTTTCTCACACAATGAAGAAGGGGAAAAAGGAGCCGGAGGAGGCAGGAAAAGAGGAAGACTGACGACAATAATTGAAAAGAAAGAATATTTTTTAAAAAATATTATTTTCAAGAGATAGAATTAAAACATGCAACGGTCCAATAAAGAAAGATGAACTGGTTTAACTCCCTTACATAGCAGTGAACTTCAAAGCCATTGCTGATGTATGGCTTCCGGTATACGTCTCGACTTATTGCTTAAATCACTGTTTCATCTTCAAGTCATCACGGTTCTTATGGTAATGAAAAGCATGTATTATAAGAACAGGCAATATGATCCAAACAATGAAACATTTGTAATTTTTTTGCGTCATCATGCTTCCTAAAACAATAATATGTACAATGTGATGAGTGTTCTGGTATATGATTCAACATGATTTACGATTTCTGCACCATCCTCAGGAATATTAACTTTAAATTAGTTTTATAAAATTTTGTGGCAATGGGAGCCTACGGCCACTTGTAAGACTACTGTGTCAACGAACGGTCTATTACCTTTCCTAGACGTATGTTAAATAGATGGACAAAACGATATTGCCGTTCGTTCGGTTTGTACTAGATTAAACTGAAAAACAAAATGATACATCCTTTCATGCAGTGTCTAACAGAGTTTCAATCAAGATGATTCTTGGAAAGTATGAATTTTACATCTTAAATAACATTGTTGAAAGTCATCACACTCCATATAAAAGTTATGATGATTCGTGTCGTTTTACCATATCAAAGTTGTTTAGGTGTTATCTGCACATTCATGAATATTCCATCTGTAGACACATCTGTAAATTATTAGACTGGTAGCAAGGAAAAACAATCTTTCGCACAGAGGTCACAATATATCCTAAATTAAAATCAGTTCAGTCCAAACCGATAAATTATTTCATTTGAAATGTTGACACTTGTATCATGTGCCAGAATAAATTGAAGATTAGTTAAACTAAGAGAGATACAGGTGAGACAACTTACCTATCTACCTACCTACCTACACCCACATACATACATACATACATACATACATACATTTTATATAGATTCATTGGTTTTTTTTTTTCTTAAATATTCAATGCGATTGGTTCCATTTCCTAGTGATAAATGGGTTTTAGGAAAGAATATCAACTTTCAAGGGAAAGATGTTCAAACTAACATGTTCAGATTGTCCACAGAAAATTTCTCTCTAGCGCATACTATTCCTAATTTCTTAACACAGTATGAATTAATTTTGTTCAGTTTTATGCACTTGGGAAAATATCAGGCAAGAAAGTAAATGAAGCGTAACCGTATGTATTATTTGTAACCATGTGTGTTATTTATAACCGTGTGTGTTATTTCGAGCCATGTGTGTTATTTATAACCGTGAGTGTTACTTGTGACGCACATGTTAATACACGTTTTCTAAGTGACGTGTAACTTGAGCACACTAAAATAAATTGGCATTACAAACACACATTTTACACAACATGTTCCATCCCAGCCTCACCCCCAGCAAAGCCAAACCCAATTTTAGGTCGTAATACACGTGAATGATGCGTCTTTTTGCTAGGGAATCATATGTGACGTTTGGTCAGAAATTATGCGAAAATAGTATTGCGATAGATGTGTGTGTGTGTGTGTGTGTGTGTGTGTGTGTGTGTGTGCATGCACTTTGACCACGCCTTATGGATCCCAGACTCGAGAAACAATAACAACACCACAATGATAAATGTTTGACAAACATAACAATGAAGATTCGTTAATTTTAGAGAATGTAAGAGTTTTGTACACAAACTGTCTGACGCACGAATTGGAAACTTTTGCAACGTTCGCAATACAAATACTTCTTTCTAAAAGCGAAGAAAACGGAAAACACACAAAATGACTGAATACTAGGAGATAGAGGGCGGGAGAGGAAGCGTTTCACTACCTGGCCACCCACATTTCAAAATTACCCGACTGAATAGAGAAAAGGCATACAGTTTTCATTAATCAGTTTACGTCTACGATGTGGTAAACTTGTCAGGACTCACATTACATACATACAGGCAGACATTGATCTGAATTGTCTAGAACACGATTAATCGAGAGCTTAAGACATTAACAATTACAAAAATTGGCTTAGGTATTAAAATTATAGTGTCTAAATATGTCTGCTTTGTCTGTACCACCTCAAAATGAAGCCAGAACGTCTTCAGTACTATATTTGATCGTGCAAGTTTGTTTTCTATCAAATAAAACCTGCAGAGAAGACACGAAACAAATATATTTTAGGAGATTATTAATATAATTCAATCAATCTGCATCGCTATATGCGACTTGGTTCTTTATATATGCGTTTCTAATTTAATACCCAAAGCAGTGTGTGTGTGTGTGTGTATGTACGAGAGAGAGAGAGAGAGAGAGAGAGAGAGAGAGAGAGAGGCATGAAATGAAATTAGATAGATAGATAGATAGATGGATGGGAGAGAGGTGCAAATAGATAAATATAGAACATTCCATCAAGCTATTAAAAATGCATTTGAATCGCAATCTAGTTGAGGTTGTTAAACCTCGAATAATGTATCCCATCGGTCACAAATGAATATAAATGTTCAGTCTCATATATATATATATATATATATATATATATATATATATATATATATATATATATATATATATATATATATATATATATATATATATATATATATATATATATAATTTAGTATACATCCTATAACGTTTTGGATGATCCAATTCTCACATACTTCATCTATGAGAAGTTACGGAACTTTAACGTATTTACAACGTATATTGAGAAAGATATTGACATATCTTTGAAGAGTGGTGGCATGTTCTTTGGATTTTTAACAATATTTCAGTCATATCGCTACGATGTCTGCAGTGTATAGTTTATAGTGATGGCTTGCGCTGGGGCATCATCTCGCACATACAAAGCATCATGTCCCAACCAGTCACATTATAATCGCACCAAGCCGACCAGACCAACACTAAAATGTTAATGCTGAGCGCCTAGCAAGGCAGCCGTTAGTTCCATTTTTATAATTCTTTGGTATGACTCGGCCGGGGTTCGATGCCACAACCTCCCGCATCCGATGGGGACGATCTAAACATTAGTCAACCTGAACGATCCTTTTGAAGATGAAACAGCCCGTGAAAGTAGGAAGACAGACGCACATTAAATACTTTGTCTGTGCAACATTATGAAAATATGTACTTAAAATAAGTGATGATTTATGACATTTTCTTTAAATTATGTCTTGCTATTGACTATTGACATAAAGCAAATATAAAATGGTCGGAGTGGCTTGCACACTGACAATACATTTGCAAACAAACTTGAATTTAGTGATATTAGTGTAACGGGTGGTTTTTAACAGTTAAATGTTCACAGTTTTATCTATCATCTAAGAAGGAGGAAAGTTAGACCACAAATGTAAGGTTGAGATATTAACTAAGGTATACTTATTCTGGAATCTTCAGTACCTTCATTTATTATTATTATTATTATTATTATTATTATTATTATTATTATTATTATTATTGTTGTTGTTGTTGTTATTATTTATATTATTATTATTATTATTATTGTTGTTGTTGTTGTTATTATTGTTGTTATTATTATTATTGTTGTTATTATTATCATTATTATTATTATTATTATTATTATTATTATTATTATTATTGATGTTGTTGTTGTTCTTGCTACTGCCTTAGTTGTTAGTGTCCTCCATTGGAATATCAGATTAATAGGTCGACTATGCGTCACGTTGCACACCAAAAATATATTTGCAGCTAAATAATACTTTTGAGGACAATGTGACGAAGTTGATGGTTTTAGCATCATAAATACCTTGACTCAATCATTTACTTTCCCATTTTGAAACTTTGATATGGCGGTAGTATAGAATGCAGAAAGAAATGTACGTGTGTTGTTCGAATGTCTTTATAAAAGGAAATGAAACCCATTTGAAAGCTGTTGTATCAAGAAAGATGTACACATGCTCAAACATAAATACATCACTAACTTATATTTTGTATGTCCATTTATCACCACCTTTATTACCACCAGGCAATGACTTCTTCCATGGTTCTACTGTAAACATTACGATTATTTTTAGCCTTCCTAGCTTTTCCGTCATTTCCCTCCTGGTCTAAATATAGATGAATGCTGCAGCAACGATATGTCAGGATAGGAAATGTTTTCCTGAAGAAAATAAAATATGTTTTATGTGTGACACTTTTTGTTTTACATGAGTTTTATTTAATCTAACTCGTGTTGTATGCATAGGGCCGTCATAGCGCTCATGTTAGAACCTGTGATTCGTAAATGAAGGGTCACAGATTAGATACTAACCCAAGCTACTCTGGATTATCTGACCATGTTTTTATTTGTTTCGATATCCTGGGCATATCATATCCAGTAATATGTTGAAAGCACAGTTTTTGACCAATCAAACCATTTGTGGTGTATGTGCATTGTGCCTTTTATGAGAAAGTGTGTGTTTATATGTAGTTTGCCGTCCTGTTGGTTATTTATTTGTTTGTTTATTTTGGGGGTTCTTCTTGGTTTTGTTTTGTTTTGTTTTCTCCGAACAACTAAGTAACATAAATGAAACAAAATAACAGCTGATTTTCTTAGACTGATTTTCTAAATGAGGTGTAGAGCTTCTGCAGATATTTTACAATCAAATTCAAAGCCTAAATCACAATTAAAACGATCAATTATCTTTTATAAACTGAGAATAAAACAAAGATTAATTTAAACATACAATGCAACTTTCTCTAAGTTAATTTTATGGTTTCTGTGAAGTAATTATTTTCTTCGATTTGCCTCTTACCTAAGTCTCAAGCTTAAAGCAAATGACTCTTTGTTCATTTAGTACATTTACTGCATAAAGAGTCTGTTAGCGGTCCATGGGAAACAAATCTTAAATATATGAACTTTTCTTCATAGGTATTTCCCTTGTACATTACCTGATCATGATGTTCGGTATCTATTGCATGTAATGTGCCGGATTTAAAGTGGAGCTGAGGGGTAGTGATCAGAATGGTCTCTCATTTCCAGTGAAAATATTATAATATTCAGTTAGAAAGATAAGATGGAAGAACAATGACAGCAAACGAACCACCATATTGTTAGAACTCCTGTATAATTACTCATTAGCTCCACCCATGGTATTTGAACAACGCCGTAGCCATGGCATTGCTTTTATACTGGGTCATATTCCATTATGCATCTCCTTTAAAGTTTTAATGTATTTGCTAATTTTATGGATTAATAGACAAAGCACATCATCCAAATTAGTTAATGATAACCCTAGGGAGAGACTGCTGAGTCGGATCCCTGCACATGACAAGATATTAAATACGCCCTTCTTCGTTGAACTGTAATGTTAAATCTCATAAAATTTCAATAGCGCTATTCTTACGCATCTGTTGAATTTAGGTGCAAGAAATATTTGGTAACTCATGTGTGTAGTTCTGTGTGTGTCTGTGTCTGTGTGCGTGTTGTCTTCCTTTAACTCTAATATATATTATCATTTAAACAACAATAATCTAAATATATGGGTTTATTATTGGTTTAAACTATTTATACCATCAATTATAATTGCTAAATTTAAGTAAATATAGAATACCATAATTTGAAAACTTATTTATTTATAAATATCTCCATGAGTATAAATGTGAAATGGTTTATTATTAAAGCGATGCTTCTTAGACGCGTATGGCGAGCAAACATGGTTTCTGAAAATAGTTAATGTATAAAGACCCGAAGTATTTAAAGATGGTAGTAAGACAATTCGTATAAATTCTTCTATCGAATATACAAAATGATCTAGATATAAGGATACGCTCAGACAATGCATCTTGATTATTAAATTGCAGACAAATTAGTGATACAAATCTCTGTGGTGCTCAAAAGCCCACAACGTGATAATTATTTCACGGATAATAAATATACTTGAAATAAAAATTTTCGCCACTGCTTAAAACTTATATAGCATTACGAGAAAATGTGTGTATTATTTACAATGTAAATACAATTTATTATCTACAGTGTGTTATTTACAATGTAAAACCTAAGTGTTGAGTCTGTAAAATTAAAGCATATCCGGTATAGTATCAATAGTAAACGTGATTGCTTTTATGTGTTTCTATATTGTCTTATCTAATGTATTATTACATACAAATACCAAGTAATATTCTTCTATCCATCTCCAAACGATCAGTATTGCTATCCTAGCCGTCAACAATACCATGAGTCAGTTGGAAGATGACATTCCTGGCATAGACCAAATTGTTAATATTCTTTCAGTGTAAGAGGTGACTAATGAGTAGTGAATGGGGACGATATACGGACAACGGGACTTAACATTAATAAACACCCTGGGACGATATACGGACAAGGAATATACGGACAAAAGGTTGGGACTGTATACGGAGAAGGGAAATTGAACATAGGGAAAGTATTGGGACTATGTATGGATAATAGGAATTGAACAGGGGTGACGTCACGGTACTGGACACTGGGGGAAACAATGGCAACAATGTTGCAAGTGGCTGACCTCAATCGGGCTTAACAGTGTGGCAAGGGGCTGGCCTGAATACGCACTACTCTAGGGACAAATAAAGACATAGACATAGAGACGTGGTTAGAGACAGGGTTAGAGACATAGACATACATATATTTATGAACATAGATCTATCACACAAAAAATCGACTAAAAATGATTTAGGCAAGAGGGAATAGGAGTAGCCCTGAAAAGGGCCTTTTAACTTTCTTCTATTTTCTCTCCTCTCTTCTTCTCCTCAAATAATTTCTCCATCACATTTTTCGTCTTCGTCTTCTTCTTCTTCTTCTTCTTCTTCTTCTTTTTCTCTCCCTTCTCCTCCTCCTGTTCCTTTACTTCCTCTTGTTTCCTCATTTGTATTCTTCATGTTTCATCACGTTTTCGTTGTCAGTTTTTATCTTCCTCCTTGATCATGTCTCTTAATCGTTCCTTGGCCTTTTTCAAATTATTTATCTCAATTTTTACATCTTCCAATCTAAGCAGCATCTCTTCCACCATTCCCAGATCGTCCACCACCTACTGCAACTTCTTCATCTTGTTCATATGCTTAGAAGTCACTTTTGTTATTCAATGTTGAATGGCACGATTGACGAACGCACCGATTTATATCCCTAAAACACTGACGTGAAAGAAAACATCCCCTCACACCAACTACCGATATCACATGCCAAACAATCCACAGTGATGAGAGTGCTAACCTAAAATAAATTTTTATACAAAACAACACAATAATACTAACAAAACCACTATACTGTCCATCAACACATAGTCGACAAAGTAAGTTTTTATTTACAAAACATACCATTACCTACAATCACATCAGCAAAGAAGTTAATGTTTATAGTCACTCTACTTCACATTTACACAAAAGAAACACTCATGATTGTAGGGACAAGGGGTTTGTTAAGAAAAAAAAGACACACATACGTACGCGCACGCAGACAAACACAAACAAAAAGACACACACATACAGATACACACATGCACTCGTACGCGCATGCACACAAATACAAATAAAAAACACACACATACCCACACAAACACACACATAATTATATGAATTTCAACTTGATCAGTCTCTCTTTTTTTCTAGCGATCTAGTTCGCCTTGCGAAGGGCTGCTTTTAAACTCCAAATGCACCTGGTTAATGGTGACACCTCCCAGGCCGGGCACCACACACGCATCGCCGACTCTAGTCATCCGCCCACGAAATGGTAAAGATAGGGAGTGATGAAGAGGGTTGATTCGATTCACTCTCCCAATCTTCGGTTGAGGGATTGTGAAGACTGCATTCCTTTAACGTACGTTCTGATACTGCTGCTGCTGTGGTAGCTGGGGATTCCTCTCTTGGCGTTGTAGCTGCCTCTCCAATTCCCAATCGTCGGTACAAGGCACCGTGAACGCTTGCGATGGCTTCTGCAATGGTGTCCTCACCACAGGCTTCACATGGCAAATGGGTCGCATCGGAAGGATTATGCCCTTTTCTATCTCCTTCTTCTCCTCCAAGGCAGCGTCTTCTTCTTCAGCAATAGCCTCCATGGCTAGTTTTTCTAGGAGGCGACGAGCATTTTCCAGATGCATCTGGAGTTTCATTATCTTCTGTGCTCTATTCGTTTTTTGAATGTATTGACTGGTCAACGAGGGTTGCCAGACTGACGAACGCTCCGATTTATATGCCTGAAGCACGGACATGAAGGAAAATAGACATACAAGTATTTTTTCCATAAAATAGTATATCTTTTCTAGATTGTTCGGGTAGCCCTGAAAAGGTCTGTTTTGTTGGGGGTTATGGCAATCTCCTATCGTCTAAGATTGCGTCCTCGTCTGGCTATAGGATTTCCGACAGGACAGGGTCTGCTTCTTCGCTATGAGAAGGAGAACTCTTTCGTGTCCACACGCAGTCCAAAAAACCTCTGTTTGGCTCCTGCTGATGTTCCTGCTGCTGTTGCTGCTGCTGTTGCTCTTTCTCTGCGTCTTAAGTCTATACTTTTCGGTCCACTCTTCTTGCTCCTTCTTGATTTCATCTCTGAAGAACTCTTCTATCAGGTCTTAGGCCACTTTCAGCATCCTGACATTCTCTATCTCTTCAGGTTTGGGTATCAGGTTTTGCCTGACACGATGTAAATTCACGTGGGCTTCGTTCAGCTTTGCTAGTCTTGAAGGCATCTTCATAGTTTGATGAGTCAACAATGAATGGTCAGACTGGAGACAGCCCGCAGTTTATCGTTCAAACGCGGACACGAGAGAAAACATCCTTACGGTTTTCTCGGTAGGAACGCTATAGCTCATCTTATGGTGAGGGACAGAGAGAAGTCAAAGAACGCGGATAGTGAAAACAACATTTTATTTAAAAAACAAATCACCAACACTTTTTTGAAGATAATATTTTTATTCAACCAACACCTAACCAACAGATAATATAAGATCAACACATTCTCTTTTGTCAAGGTTGACAAAGTTGTGAAGTCAAATTAGACTGCCACTGATAGAGGGCATTTGGCCATTGATGTACACTATGTTTCATAGCTAAAGACAAGAGATATCCATAATGGTCACAAAACCATCGATCTACTTTCTCATCGTTTCTAGAAGAGTCACGATCAAAATAATTCACTAAATGTTCTAAGGGCTATCAAAGACTGCTTTGATGAAGAAAATACACACAATATTGTCCACACACAATATAGTCTGTGATTTGTAATCTCACAATATTGAAGTGAGTCGTCTGGGCATTTCTTCTCATAACGTCAATGATGTCGTCTTCCAAAGGCGGTAATCCATACGAATCAAAATACTCCAAAGCAGGCATAGTGGCGAAAGTAGATGGCTACCCAGTGGGTTCCTGGGAGATGACTGTCGTTCGTGTTGATTACATAAGATTGATGGTCATTAGGTTTGCGATGAGGAAGTTCATCTTTAGCGCACACGACAGGATTCCAAGAAGCGATGTAGGAGCAGTTTTCCAAAAGGTAATAAAGTTCCCAGGTATCCGTTTTGTTCTGTGTTTTCTTGTCTCACAGGTAATAATAAGTTATCAATTTAATCCTGACTTTTTGCTTGAAAATCTCTGTCAAGTAATCGTCTCTTCGCTTCGTCTCCGTAGTCTGGGCCAAGAGAGATTCGATGCGATGGATCTCTAGAGCGGTCAATGGAGGAGAGGAATGATCACGCAAGTTTTATACCACTGATACAACACTGCTTCTTCCGAGATGAGACCCCAAGCGTCATCCAGATACTTAGGGTAGGAATGTCCTTCGTCGCTGCCTTGGTCTGGAATGAAATCAAAAGCCCACAAAGCGTAACCTCCTGCATAATCGTTGTACGAAATGCCGTGACTGCTGTTGGTCCCTAGCTGTCCGGTAGCTTCGTACAGGGACAAGTACGACCACAAGTAAACATTCTTGTCAATGTGACGCTCGAAGGGTCTGGTACACAAGGTCTTGCCATTTCGACTGAGTTCAATCTTGGACACGTTGTAATGCTCAGACTCGAAAGGATTTTGATCGGGAGCTCCGTTGAGGACTGCGTTGCTAACGATGTCAATGATTAAACGTTTGAGTAACTGTCATTGGAACAGATGATCTTCGATCTTGGATCGGAGTCCAGCGGCAATAGTGACAACTTTCACTGCCACTCGTCGTATCGGATACTTGGCGGTCGTTCTGCTCAAAGTATGACTGATGTCGTTTCCCACTTTAGGTAACAATTCCACACGTCACACATAGAGTCTGGCTTCTTCGATGACTGTTTTGTAATTCACTCGTAGGCGAACATCCACTCCGTTCAGCAAATACTTCTCTTGTTACCATTTGTCCAAATGTAAACGATCCATCAGTTCTAAACTACGTCCATCCTTGACTTTGTTTCGTCGGTCGTTAAATCCCATATTGTGGTTTGGTTCTTTACTTGTAGTCAAATCGGTGTCGTTGAATTTGCCTATCGTGTCAGGTTTCCATACCACGCAAGCATCCTGACGGTTGTTCTTGGCTTCTTTTCCGTACGTCAAGAAATTGTCCAGGTACGTTCGGTAAGGGTACGTATCCATGCTGCTACTGATCCGTTTGTTTTTCAAGCACAAATCTACTTCATTGAACAAGAAATGCATACAATTGTTGACGGGATCTACTTCCTCGTTGCCGTCTATATAATCTCCAGTCGGATCGAGAACTTTGACTTTCAGGTACAAGTAACTGCTATTCAGATAGATGTAATCTTCGGGTTGTCCTTTAATTTCAAATTGGATGGGAGCTGAAGTCATTAAAGAGGAGATCGGATGAAATTCTACCGATTGGGATTCTTGCATCGCCATCATAGTGGGTGGCATAGCAAACAGATCCAATTCCGACTTGGAACATTCGCAAGGCTCTCAGTGCATCATTTTGTCTCTCTGTTATTTAATAATCAAAAACTTCTAATTCTCGGGAGGTTGTTCTGTCTTTCTAGCTCTGTGTGTGTGAAGGCTACTGGAGGGGTGTCTTCGTCCTCTCTTTCTGCCTTGTCCTTGTTGTGTCGTCAGGGAAGCAGGAATGCCTGACTGAGCAGCCTCCAGGGCATTTATAGGAATTTCTCGTTGACCCAAAATGTCTTTTCCAGTTTGAAGCAAGACATGTTTGCCTGCTCTCAAAAAGGCGTCTTTGGGATTTTGTTTGTCGATGATGACATCTTGGAGAAATTCTTTGCCTTGCGTCAAAGCGACATCTTTCAAGACGTGCAACCATCGCGTCACCATCGTTTTCAAAACGGGGGCCACCGAATGAAAAGCCGATTTCAAAATATCTCCTACACCATATCCTCGCTGTCGAGCAACTCCTCGGTATATAGAATACATGACTTACAAATCGTTAGAGAATTGTTTTGGAAAATGGAGTTTCACTGTGATTTTCCCTATGGTGAATGGAATATTTTGTTCCAGATCTCCTGTTATTGCAATGGTGACTTACTGACGGGTAAATAGTGAGGATGTACAAATTTGCGGTGAACGTGATAGGTGTTTCCACCTTCCCCTTCATTGGTCGTGGCAGAATCCACTTTGAAAGGAACCACTCGCAGTAACGGTGCGGATGTGTCCTACCATGTTGTACTCCACCACATCAGAGTACACAAAGATCAAATTTAATCCTTGGTCCAGTTCTATAGGGGAACGAAAAAACATCGCAAAATTCAAGTTGTTGGCGTTGGATGGCATGTTCTTGCCCATGACCATCTTGAGGTCTCCACCCAAAATATCAAACAATTCAGGACAAAATGTAATGGTCAACGTGTTGGCATCCGAAAATTTCATTAGTAGGCCACTAGCCACTTTATGGTACTCGATCGTGACACTTCGTTTCGTTTTGTCCAAGGCTTTGCCAAACAGCGCATTGAATGTGGCAGCAATGGTGTCCACCAGATGTTGACCGCTAAAATAATAGCCTGCAGGAATTTTCAACAGATAGATGTATTGTTTAGTATCGGGGGACACTGGTCGTTTCATAGAGGAATCTCCAGTTTCGTTTTCATTCAAGTATTATTGCATTTGATCATTCAGAACTTCGACCCCAAAAGTGTTTTGATTTTCAGTGATGTTTTTGATTGGTGTAGGGTGAATCATTTCGACAAAAGCCACTTACCAATGGGCTTCGTGATCCAATTGGATGACCTGAGGTAATTTAGCCGTGAAACAGCACAAAGTATTGTGGGAAAACACATCCATGGAACTGTCACTTGGTAAAGTTAAGTAAAATTGGTTATTTATAATTCCAGAGTTCTGCTATCCGAGTGGTCACTCGAGGTCAGAGGAGTGTGTTCAAGGGGATTGTTGTTGTTATTGTGACTAAAGGGAGGGGTGAACGACTTTGGGCGCAAGGCTTCCGTTGTTACCGTTAGAGTATTTCAGGGAAGGTATTGGGAGAAGGTAACCGATGAAACTGCTCAGTAAAATGGTCTACAATTGTTTGTCTCTTTGTTGCAAACTCAAATTGGTAATGGCAGCACCTATTAAACAATGCACCACAAAGAGGTGGCAGGAAAAGACGATTTGAGTTTTAGGCACACGTCCTCCACACCACACGCACAAGGGTTGCTTTTGTAGATCTTGCAGAGACGAACTCGGGCAAGGAGTGATCAGTGTAGTGGGTGTATTGAAGGGCATGATGGTTACTTCTTTTTATAGTCGATGACTTGTGAAGCGTCGATCCAAGAGACAGAACTGGGAGTATATCCTTTCCAACGTACTTTGACTTCTTTGACAAGTCGATTTCCCACTTTACCGTTTCTTCGATCGAAAATGCTTTCGATGTCGTGCACTTCGTCTTCTCGGGCAAGTAAAACGTTGCTTTTAACACTTCCCCGTTCATGTCTTCCAATTTATAGTCTGTAGGATGACAGCCACGCACTCGTCCAGTGACAAGAAACAATTCGGTGGACTAGTTGGGTAAATAACCTTTGTCGAAAATGCGTTTGGTTTTGCAAATGCGCACTTAATCTCCCATCGTCAACACTCCACCTTTCTTAGGGACAGTCAAAGTTGTGGAAGTACCAAACAGGCACTCAAAGACGGTTTAATTCCTGTAGAAGCAGCCATGTAAAGATTTGCAAGCACCGCGGTTTTTCTGTTTTATTTGTTTGTCTTGTCTATGTTTTGTATATGCCTTTGAAAAAGACTCATTGAGAGTCAGGCTAGTTAGATACTAGTTTTGCACTGTTCGTTGTCAGTTTTTTGCATATATATATATACCGTTTCTCAGTATTATCCGGAATAGTATTCAGTTGATTTTTCCAACATTTGCAACAACTTTGTTCACACGGGACTCCAAAATCTTCATACTTTTCTTCTTTAATCTCCAAACACGTATTGAGATAGCTCTCTAATTTTCTCATTGTTTGCACAATGTCACACAGATATATCTCCTTCAATAGACCATAAAGATTTCATTTGATCTCAACAACCTCCGTACATATTTTACGATGTAGAAATGAACATGTACCACAAAAAGCAGTATCTTGGCTCATAAAATAAAATGCATTATCTCCATCATCATCTTGCAAACATTCTGATCCTTTTGCGAACTTTGTGTAACGTTTTCTGGATTAGTCTCCCATGCTTCGGTTGATAGAATCTGATGTCGTTTGTAGAATTTCGTATTTGTATGACAGGCAGCCCAGTTTTTACACTCAGGTTA
>JAECUM010034530.1:0-15570 GCA_016617855.1 Megalonaias nervosa
GACACAGGCAATGATTTAAATGACAGTGAAACGTCATTTTCTTGAATGTGACATATTACCGCAACATGCTTAAGGGCCTTGTGATTTCACTCAAATGAATCCTATTATATTGTTGTACCAAATTACCTAGTTGGGTGGTCACTCTAAACCTTGATCCAAATACAGAGCAGTTGACCTGTCCCAACATAAATTAATTCATACCCCTTACCTTCCCCCAGTTTCACAAAATCTATCAACCTTTCAGGAAAAATCATATAATGAAAATATGAATCATTTTCTTTTAAAATCTCGAACATAAACATGGAGCACATACTAATTTATTTGTTCATTCTATCTTTTATTCAGTAGATAGTACTGTTTTTAGAAAATAATTCAAGTTTCCCTTTAAATAAAGGTACTGTGATTATTGAGCTGTTCCAGTAGAAATTGCTGTATTTCCTTCCCTTTTATTGCCGTTAAACGTATGTAACTAGAGAACATGTATTATTGCAGTTGGAGAACAATTATGTTATTAAAAAGTCCGCAGTCCGTTTTGTCATAACGATCCATGCAGCGTGTATTTCAGTTTCACAACCACGTAATGAAATGGGATCCATGCCTATAGAAATCACGGTGCTAATTCAGTTCCCATAGTAAACCAATGCAAACATCATGATATTAAAAATTCAATAACTTAAAATGTTTGAGTGCTCATGACCAAACCTATATTTATCAGTATAGATGAAACCTGGAAGTCAGCTTCTGTGTAGAGGAAAGGATATGAGCCGCGGCATTTTCTGGACCTGCATATGTTTGAAACACGTGGTTTCAATTCCGCACCAAAGAGACAGGTTCTAATTTTAGTAATGAGTGTTCCAAACTCAAGATTGTTAAAGGACTGAAATTCCATCAATAAAACAATATCTCTATTTTTTTTTTTCACTTTCAACTAGGATAAGGTCTCAAAAGATTCTTTTTCCTAAAACATAACTTACATTATTAACCAATCCTGGTCAGCCAGACCCGTATATACTCTATTTAATATTCACCCATTTCTAGGCTGGTTCCCATTTTTTAATACCATTAGTACCGTGTGTTCTATAGAAACCTCACAACAGGGACCGTGCTGTAATTTAGAGCCCTATAGTGACGGCGTGCTATATTGCATTATGTATAATTAAGCATATTCTATGAGAGTCAGCAGTAGAGGGGGCAATCTGACAACATTTTAGGAGCGTTATTTCGCGAAAATAAAGCTTCCTACGAAAATGAAAATACAAGCATAACCCTAAACCAAGGCCTCTACAGGGTTATTTACCGACCCGGGACATTCACTGTTGGTCGTCACCCTCTCTGCTGCAGTGTGTGGTAAAAAAAGTAACGGGTCTCTCAACTAACAATTTTATCGAAACCTATCCGGTATTTTGCTCGGGGGTCATGCAACGATATAGTAATAAATCCAAATGGAGTTCTTTTTGGTTGTGAAAAGAAGTTTTTAAATTTAACTAAATGCATATCTCCTGAACACCAAGTCTGGTGGATATTTCTTAGCGTATAAAAATCACTCCATTAAAAACAACCAAAAACTTACAGTTATCTCTGATCACTTTAGGTATTTGAGTATATCGTTGAGCAACGTATATAGTATCGGTATTTTTATGCCTTCCTCGAGAGAATATTTGGGCCGGATTTGACTGTCTATCTAGCATTATATCATCGTATACAACAAGATTGTTAATATCCCCATCAAGATCATCTACGGACGGAGCTTCGTTGACATCGGTTATAAACACAATAACATCATTTTCACCTTCATCCAGTGATTTCACTTTATCATAAAGGTCTTTAAGTACTTCATAGCATCGTTGATCATCTGCTGATGTTAACGCTACATACAACTTATTTCATTTGATCCATTTTAATATCAAATTAAGCAACAACTGCGTCTGACCGGATCCAGATGGTCCAATAATGATAGCTATGATAGAATTTGGTAACGCCGGATGATGTTTAACCTTCTCTTTCTCTTTAGTGGCTGAAAAGTCAGTAATCTCCATGTTGTAGGAATATATAATAATTATATGAATCTATATCGTGTTCGATGCAGAGCACCTACCTCCACCAGTGGATTAAAAACAGTGACGATGAGGAATAAAGCGCGTGCACTTACAGGCAAGTGTGTGCAATGCAGTACAAAAATACAAATTTGTCTCTTATGAAACAGACGGAGATATCGCTGCTTCATTGGGAAACTTACCAGGAGGTCCATGGGCTAAGTATCCTAATTACTGTGGACCGGGAACTAGACTCGATATCCGACTTGACGAAAAAGATCAACCAAGACCTAGAGAGTATCCGATAAATGCGACTGATCAAGTGTGCCACGTTCATTACATCGCGTATAAAAATCCAGATTTACAACAACGACATATTGCAGACGTGAAGTTGATTAACACTTGCACTTTAAAGTCTGTAAAAAATAAATCTCTCAGAGAATCGCCTCCTAATTTTCTGATAAGATCTGCGTTGAAAGGTAAACTAATGCTAGAGGCTGGTGCTTAGTCGGCCAATTATTATTATAATAAGTTAGTCAATTTATTATAGCCCAAGAGGATATTGGATGTGTAGAGCAGCGATTAGTAAACTTGCTGATGCCGCAGGTGTCGCATGTTCTGTTGCTGCAGATTGGTTAGCACGACAGGCAAATATGGCAAATTTATCTACCACCACCTAAAACATTCAGTACGCAATGAAGTTCATCAGGCAGATATTTTGTGTTTGCCATATGATACTATTAAAACTGGTAGACGTCAGTCGCGCACATACAAATACGCGTTGACTGTCGTGGACGTTGCAAGTAGATATAAAGAAGCAGAACCAGTAACAACAAAGACAGCAACTGAAGTTGCATCTGCGTTTGAACGAATTTATCGACGAGAGCCCTTGCGATGGCCACAGTTGCTACAGGTTGATCCTGGCAAAGAATTTCTTGGTGCAGTAACATTGCTGATGCAACAACATAAAGTCAAAATCAGACGAGGCACACCGTAATTGATCGCGATCAGGCAATCGTTGAGCGATTTAATCGAACAGTTGCTGAGCGATTGTTTGGATAGCAGTATGCGCAGGAAATATCCTTGAACAAAGTTCAGAAAGACACGAGATCTCGTGAATGGGTTCAAAGACTACCTAGTGTGATAGCTGCGTTAAATAATGAAATTACTCGTGGAATTTCTATGACCCCCATCAATGCAATCTCGAAGAAACACATACCAGTACAACGACATGACTCTTTCTCAGTACTAGGTAATGTGACTGTCAGATATTTATATGAATCGGGTGAGCTTGAGGTAAAAAAAGAGCGACTGACCCAGTTTGGAGTGTAGCCACACATAAAATTTCCAGCGTGGTTACATCTAAGGGTAGGCCTGCAATCTACAAACTAGATTCAACTGGTCCTCAACGTGGATTTGTCCTTGAACAATTACAAGTAATTCCTGAAGATTCACAATTACCACTGCATTCACTTTTGTGAAAGCAGCACACCAACGCCCCGACGTCAATTACACTCAAGATAGGTCACCATCACATTTTAGCGTGTGTGGCCGAGACTACTATTAATGCTATCCACGGTAAATTGTCGTATGTCATTACGAGAATACTGCCACAACAATATTGAATTACAGCAAGCACAATGATTATTTTGTTGTTGTTTCAGCGTTATGATAAATTCAATATTAAGATCAAAGTCGCGTTTATTTTTTTTTGTCACATCGCTGATAACCAGCTAATATTTTTCTTACTATATCGTCGTTGATTTCTTGAGTTTGATTATTATTCACTGCACAGTCTATGATAACCCTCCGTGGTTGAGACATTCTTCTGACTCTCGACACCGCTAGATAAACTAAATTTGACCATTCGATACGATCATCGACGATCCAAATATTAGTATCCGAAATAGTTAATCCTGTGATGAATGAATAGTTATGGCATATCCTAGAGTCCATGGAGATTTATCCATCGTTAACGCACTCTCAACAACGTCCACAAGAACAAACAACAATATCATTTAATACAAGTTTTTGTTTCCTTGATTCTACCAAGCGTTCTGGAATTTCAGTATCAATATTTTGTTTATGTGTATCTGCTGGGCGATAACACAATGGCACAGGTAGATCTGAAAAGTTTTCTTTATGTAACAGAAATAATTGTTGCTGATGTGAACCACGAACTATCTTCCGACTTGCAACTATCAAATCAGCAGGTCTCCACAAAATACAAAAATTATTCATCGTCGTCTCTGGAATTACCTTCCGCATTATCTCATATTGAATCTTATCTGGCTGCTGTCTAATTAGCTTTTTGAACTCTTTCAGCGATTCATCAATAGCTCTATGATCATAACGTATTTCCTCATAATAATCTACGAATTCTTTTAACCCGTCATGTGGTGATTCACCGACAAAAGGTGGTGGTTGACCATGATCGCCACACATGATAACATCAGTATTCCGAGATAATAACCAATCAAGAAACATTTTAAATACGTCAACGGATACCGTACACATCTCATCCCAGATAATGATCTTAGGAATATATTTCTCATCCATTCGTTAGCGGATATGTCGCATAAATAAATGTCTTCACAGGGTAAGCTCGCTGATAATATGATTTGTCGATACCAGTCAACATTACTGGTTTTGGAATTTTTATTTAACGAGACAACACTTCCAGCACGGTGTAATCGAACAGGGTCACGTTTGGCACGTATAATCCAGGTTACGGCGTCTCCTGACTGTGTCAGGGCAGTGATAAATTTTATTCTAAAAATGTATCTTTGTTCGTCAAGATAATTTATGATTGTCCTTGCTCGCTGGTCATCAATTTCGGTCTTATCGTCGCGTATGAATCTAAATGTTGACCACACATGTGCAGCACCATCGTTGCGAAACACTTTCTTGGCTTCACTGATAATATCGATTAGAATCTGATTCGTCGAATCAGGATCAACATCAACTAGAGCTTGCCTCGGCAATTTAAAGGTTATTATTCTGTCAAGATCGAATCTCTTTTGAGAGGGTTTGATCGCAGATAATCTTGTAAATTCTTCCATCATATAATTTAGGCAAATATATATTTAAATTAAACTTTAATTTATAATATACAATGATTCGAGCAAAGAATAGTTGCAAATGGTTGATGATTGGATCTACAACTCCTTGTAATAAAGCTTGTGTAGCGGATTTCTGTGCATACCACCTGCAGAGTGTGCGACAGGGGAGTCTAGGACCAAAACCGTGTTTGAAATGTAACAAAGGAGTCCGGGGAAAATCGCAGTTGTGTGTAGACTGTAGAGGCAGGAAATACAGAACTTTGAAACTCTATTATGATAAAAAAAAAAAAATAACGCCATCAACACCAACGGCCTTCAGAGTCAACGTTGATTCTGTTATAAAAAACGCTGGAGACTATCTCGCTAGATTTTCGGGCTAGCATCCCACATATTTTTCTAGTAATAAAATAATAATATAGACAAATAATATTTACTATATAAATGGAGCAAGATGAATTTGTAGCGCATACGATCATTAAGAATTATGAAGCATCGCGTACTGGTGTCATTAGGAACTGTCAACCCAAAAAAACCCAGTCGGTTTTGCAACTAATGTTGGTTATATCATGTTCAGTGTTGGGAAAACAAAATATTAAGCGCATAGATTTGTGTATGAATGTTTGTATGGTCTAATCAAGAACGGACTTGTGATTAATCATTTTAAAGGCCAATAACTTGATAATTCTTTGAATAATGTTCAGGTCATTACACAGAGTCAGAATTCTGCACGTGGAAATATTGGCAGTCATAAATAAATTTCAAGACCAGTTAAATCTGTGAATGTAGAGACAGGCGAAACAATAATATTTTCATCAATGAATAATATATGAGTACCATCAGCTTACGGTAGCAGATGTCTGTATATAAATAAAGTATATATTCCCAGGAAATACTACCAATGGGCATCATCTGGGCCCAGCTATCCCCTTTTGTGCTGTCCATGTATTCCTCAAAAATTAGGAATGCAAATATTTGTGATTTTAAACAAATATTTATTATATAATAAATCATGAAAATATTAATGGGATTATTTCTGCAATTCAAAAATTACATGACGATGATATAGAACTTTCTGATCAACTTGATCCTGATAAAATCATAAGTGATTTTGAAACGCTGCAAGAAAGAAAATCTGAAGGAAGATATACACTAGCAGCCTAATACATGTTTAATAAATTAATCCAGTAGGCGACGACACAAGCGCTAGCCCACGTCTATGATTAAAACTTCCGGCAATTCGTTGCACTCTCACAGGCGACTGAGAAATTTAGATCAGAGTTGTCACGCAAATACGGAACAAAAAAGAATGTGAGTGTGCGTGTGCGACAGCTGAAAAAAATTATCTGCGATTGTAAACACCTGGACTTTGTCAAAGGGGATTGTAAACAATTGAATTGTGAAAGTGAAAGTTGTGAAAATGAAAGTGGTGACAACGTCACTGGTGACACCGAATATTAATAGTGTATTGTTGGCGGTGTTTATAGTATTTTTATGGTTGGGTAGTTACCCCGACGAATTTTAATTTTCGGACAATCCATAAAGTATTTCCTGGAACTTGGACCATTTAAGGCAAGAATGTGCATAATTCAGACTTTGATCTCTATCACATACAGCTGTAATAATATGTTCTTGTTGCAGATCATTTAACTGTTCCTGCGTTAACAATAAGTTTTCATTGCCATAATCATCAATAGGTATATTAGCACTAAACTTATCTGTGCGGGGAAGAGTCAAAATTGTTTTGACGGCACTATCGAGTACCGCTTTGTTGTATACTAAAACTCTCGTGTGTTGGTACATTACATAATACCACACAAAAAATTATTTTATGTTTGACATAACCGCCAACAGACACAGAAACAGATTTATATATTATAAGAATATTTTTTACCCGTTGACTGTGTTTTGATCTGATATACAAAGTTATCGTAAGAGATTCATCTCTCAAATCAAGAAGGTGTCCGCGCTGGTCAGTTAGTTTGAAACGCATCCGTGACAACAGCGAATTATGACATCGTAGATAAACCGAATTAACAGGTCCTAACACAATCAAAAATCCAGGTGGGGATTGAGGATTAAATGTGTATAAAATATATCCCTGCTGTGCCTGATGATTTTTCAAGATCTGCTTGATAGGTACCGTCGATAGCATCACACACCAGATTAACTACGATCGTTGATGTGATCGCGACAACACCTGGTGATATATGACGACCACTGCCATCTGGATCATTGTTATGTTAGAGAATATTCGGAGGCAGGATTGGTACTAGTCTATGCTCTTAAAATAAGTAACAGAAAAGAGTGAAGACAACAAGGTTTGTAAAATTTAACAAATAATTTATTTCCCTAGAATACAAAGTGAAAACTTAAGAGAAAAGAACTTATGGTTTTACGAATTAAATCCAGAAATAATCCAAGAATTAAAAAATAGAAGTCCTAGTTATAAAAAGTCCTGAATGAAACTGAGATCGAGTCCCGATGAAATCCGAAATTGAAGGCGATGCCGTCTGTTGTGGTCAGCGAAGTGCTTTTGTGTTAACAGTCTCTTGTTGAGTAACAGAAAATATTATTCCAGTTTTTAATTGAGTATAACTTCCAATAAATCTCTTCATCCAAGAATTTTGCAGGAGCACCTTATAATTTCCAGGGAAAAGAATCACTTGAATTCAACAATTTGAAGAAAATAAAAATTCAACCCAAACTAGTCGCAACATAATAACAACTTAACGTGTCAATTGTTTAGAGTCCAACTCACAAACGTCTATCAAAAACAACAGTTATATGCTAATTAAGACGCAAAACAGATTCCCGGATGAGGGCAAAAGTTTATTCTTCTGGAAAAAAATAGAAGTTTGTATGCTACTTGTCACATAGTCCAGGTATGATCTTGACTTAACTTAATCATTCTTACTCTGAGAAAGGAAAAAAAAATAAATAAAAAAAGTTGTTTACGAAAACTGTCACTGATTCTGAAACGAGGTCAGCAACTAGATACAGTGTTTCTATTATTAGTTGTTTATCAATGAAATAAAAAATATCAGTCAGGTCAAACAGAACTATACTCAATTCTGGACAATATCAAATACAGTAAACAAAGCTACATTACAATAGCATATAACGGAATTAAGAAAGTTTAAAACTAACAAACAAATAATTAATTTAAATATACATAACAGGATATTTTCTCCATGATTCTAATATCGCTGGAAAATATTCATCAATGATATCGTTAACTGTTTTTGTCATTTTGTCGGTGTTAAATTCTGGCCTCACAAATGTTGGTAAATTTTCTTCTGTAATCTCACAGTGTCTGAGAAACAGATGCTTAAGTGCATTTATATCAGTAGTGATTATTGTTTCAATAAAAATCCGATTGATATATTTGAGATTGGATGCATCCTGGTTTAGATGCTGTACCGCTGCAATAATTTGTTGCTTTATATCGTCATTGGAATAATCTTGTATGTGACTTTGTAACAACTGACGCAGTTTGCTGCTTACTTGCTGATGTTCAGGATCAATTTCATCAAGGAACGATTTAAAAAAATTTTTTGTCGATGATATAATACCCGTGCATATCACGGATATGTATAGTTTTTGCTAATTTAGGAAGTCTTGTACCATCAGACGCAAGAAAATAATCTTTTTCATCAGTATATGTCAATGGAACTTTTCTTCGATAGTCTGGAAGTTTTAAAAATATTTTCTTGTCTGAGGTATAATCAGATCGTTGAGGACGCGGTGGTTCTGCAAGTGCTGGTGGTGGAACTTCTGACCATCCTAGCACGGTTCGGATAGACGACTGATATATATCTACGCTGTAATCAGGAGTTGATATTTCTAACGCTGCAGACAACGTTGGCTCATGAACCGTCATAGCGATCTTGGATTCTTTTCCTGTGATAGATTTGAATCTGCGGTGGAATTCATCGTTGATCTGTTCGATTTGATAACTGCCCGTAGGTATGCCCACAACTTGCCAATCGGGGGTTCCATCAGATTTATTTTTTTATACGCAAATACCAGTGAATTATTTGCTTGCAACCCACCGAATGACTTTGATCTAATATTTGGCCAGCTATGATACACTCGCAATTCTGCTAATGCTATTTCTTTGGCTGGAATCGCCGTTGGAAAGCTAACGTCAAACTCAGGCTTGGATGAGCTTGCTGATATCATCGTGGTTGTTGGTGGTGTTGTATTAGCACAGATTTGTTCTAGCAATCGCAGTGTTTGATTTTGCGACATTATTATTTAAATCAGGGATCTAAATCCCTGTCTTTGTCCTTGACAGTGTCCTTGTCGGAGATGACGGGGTTTGTATTTCCAATTGTTTCATAGTAAATCTTAATCATTTCTTCGAATTCCTGATCTGATATTATTCCATCGTTGAGACCTGATGATATCAACGATGATAATTTGAAATGTGCGCGTGTTGTGCTGACAGCAAGATTGTATATTCGTGCAGTTTATTAGCCGTTTGCGATGATATTAAGAATATCAGGAACACCGGTTACAATTGAAACACCAACTCCTATTACTGTTGCTATTATGTATGTGGCTGCTAATGCGCCGATGACCATTACTGTTCCAGCGATTAGGGCGGATGCAGAATATATTATGTCAGTAACAACAATACGTCTGTGATATTTTTTTTTTGTTTTACTGTATGCACATAAATAATATTGTTTAGTTGTGAATGCCACAAACACACTTGCTCGTATCTAAACCGTTGAACGTCAATCGATTGATTTATTATGTAGATTACTAACACTTTCAGTAGGTGGCATGTTGGCGACGAATTCAATACACCAATAGTACAACACACCGAAGCCTTTTTCTTCGGTTCCACCACGAATGTTCCCCTCGTCGTTTTGATCCAGTATCACTAACATAGATCCAGAAGATCCGTTAACTGGATAACGCCGTGAAATTGTGGTAGATATTGTAAATGTTGTAACACCGAGTACTGAGAACCTGTACATGCCGGTAACCTAAGCGGTATGTTTAATGGATTTATTGAGTGGTGTATGTAATGCTGATCCAGACGCTACTGTATGTGCTACACCATCGGTAATCTTTTGTATGCCAGATAGCTTAATGTCGATGACTACTGGATATCCAAAAAATTCATTAATGGTTCTATTTGTGTTTCTACCAAAATTTGCAAACACGGTTACATGATTGGCATGTTCAGATCTAAATGTGGCCATTCCATCATTTATTGTCACTAACGAGGTAATCATCGGGATATTGCTATTGTCGACGTATTTCGTCGTTGCAGCGTCATCATTTGATTCTAGTTCTCTCAAATTAGCAATGCTATTTCAGCCCATGTTTGAGATTGCCAGTCATTGCATCGCCAGTTTTAACAACATATTTACTGATCTCAGTTCTGATCGTGTCGCCATTGTTGTCCACGTATTTTTGTTTTGCTGCCACGTCATCGTCTGATTTTGGTTCTTTGACATTAATAATTGTATTTCTTTTCATGTTGAGATAGCCATATATAATGTCTCCAGTTCTTCTGATTCGTCCAGGAATCTCTGCCATGAGTGTGAGAATTAATTCCTCCGAGTTTTTAATTTTACCATTTTTAGTAAATACCGCTAATTTATCTTCGGTCGATTCTGGAACCAGCAGAATAATATCTGTCAACGGGATATTGCTTGTCTTTAACCGTCCTTGTTTATCCTGAAAAACAACAACTTCATTTTGGTCCACATTTGCGAGACTCGAAAGATTAGAGAACTCGTCCTTGACCTCGTCATGGGTTGCATATTTGGATAAGTCACCTTGAGGCTTGCCCCGAGCAGATCTTCCGTAAATATCTACCATTGTATATTACAACAAGTCCTGTTTTAAAAGATCACTTGTATATTCGTACACGACTTTATGAGGCGGTGTTAGGGACCGTGACACAGCGTCGAGCACAGCGATTACTTCACGGCCACATATTGGCGGATCAGTTATTGTCTATGTTGGTAATGTTGAATACCAGACGGGAGTGCTTTGAAGTCCGCCGACATATTTTAAAAATTCTTTTGGCGGCGCCAACCCATACGAATCAAAATAAACAGCACCACCTGGATCAGTCGCGTATGCAACCCGATGAGTACCTGGACCAGAACTTCCATCGAGATTAATGATACTGGTTTCAACATTGTTTGGTTGTTCTGGTAATTGATCACGCATAAAAACACCTCTGAAGTTTTTAATGTTTAATTTCTTAGCAGCATCAAGTAAATCAAAATTGGACATGGGAAGCATGTTCAGCGAAGTTGTCCTGGCAGTCTTAGACCCCGCCCTTTGTTTTGGAAGTCTTTATTCCGTGACCTGTTGCTTTCTTTAATGCCATCCCAGCGGCAGTTCCATCAGCACCAAGTGCAGCTGCTTTTGCGACAGCTGGGGCTTCAGCGTCTATCAACGCTGGTATAGCTGTGAGATGTGGAAATATACCACCCGTCTTGGCGATGTATTTAATGGCACCCGCAGAAAGATTAAGTCTAACACCAGTCGCTGTTCGTTTGGCGTCATTGAAGTGCCTGAGGTGACGTTCTGTCAGTGATAGTTTATTTAGACCCTTCGGATCGGAAGCGATCTGTGCTGATTTTAGCGATATGTTTACTTCAGAATTATTTTTTAATGCTGATTGCAGCTTTTTAATCTGACCAGGAGTCAGAGTAACATTAACGTGATGATATGATATTATACTATCATGGGTGATTTGATTACTGATCACGAGTGATCCAGTTACATGCTTTCCACTGGGGCATCAATGACTCTCATTCGTCCACCAACACCTTCAAGCAACATTGTTTTGTCTGAGAGTATAACAGCGATTGCTCTGTAATTAGCAATAGCTTCTCTTGCCACACGAGCTCGGAAGTGTATATCAACGACAGATTGCCTAAATAAATCCAAGTATTAAAGCGAAAAGTAATAAATCGGATACAGCGTTGTAAACTCTAGTTGTGATATTTGTAGTCCAGAATCAATATTTTGTTCACGTCCTATGAATGTCATCAAACGATGATATGCACGTGCAACATGATTATTCTCAAAATTCAATAATATATCTTCAGATGGTTCTTGATGTCCATTTATTCTCAGTGAAACTTCAGTAACACCAAGTTTGTCAAATATCATTGTACTGTGTGTTTGTGAGTTTACTCGTGCAGCATCTTGGGAAGCAATGAAGATATGTCGCGGTGCAGACACCTTGCTGTGACGCTATCTGTCGTGTGAATAAACCTTTAGTGGTACTTTAAACGCTATCCGTGGTCATCGTCAACCATGATACTATTGATTTACCACCTTAGTCCATAAAAGAGAGCAGCTGTTGTTCTTCAGCGAGTGATAGTATCATTGTTGGCATCCACAGTGAAAGTTTTGTCAGTATTACTTTACCATCATCACCGAGAGGACGCCAGATTGCATCATCATACTAGTACAACCATATGCTTGGCTCCAGAAATAACCTTGCTGACATGTCTGCAAAATCCAAAGATGTGGGACAGTGGAATTGCTCATGAAAATCTTCTTCTTCGACCCTTCAGCATTGATCGACGTGCTACGAATCCTAAGTTGAATTCTGGATTAGCACCATGAACTACCGGAGCCACATTGGCGTCAGCGTCGCCGGCGAAGTTTCTTGGTTATCTTATATTATACAATCTGTTGTCAGGATGGTCAGTAGTATCCTTCACAAACATTGTTGACGGACCAGATGATCTTGAATAATTATCGGAATATCTTGCTAGATCCAGTATCGTCGTGGCAACGTCGAAATTTTCCAGACATGATTCAATGTTTCTTCCGTCGATGCTATACGTGGCACTGTTGAACATTGCCATGATGCCATTATTAACAAAACCAATTCTAACGTCAGCTCCATAATCAGTATCATCTGTTTTAAGAATTTCACCTTCTACTTCAGTAAATGCTTCAGCGGGTTAGAAATATCTGCTTATATCCTGATCTTGCAGCTCAATGTGCCCATGCTGATTTGGCTCTCGTGCGTCATAAGAATAATATTGATAATCGCTCACAGATTCATCCTTGAGAACTGGCGCATCCATGTCGAATGCGGGATCAGATACTCGTTTGAACATCTTTATTATTAATTCATTATCGTCTAACACGAAGACCACTTCCTGCTATCAGACTAGCAGTTATATTTTTTTCTTTTTCTGACAGGGGTACACCAGCCAACTGTGCTAGTTTTTGATCTGCAGCTTGATTTATTATTTTACTGACACCTGCTGGCATAACTTCAGTACTGGGCAATTTTACTGGCTGAGGTCGGACCGCTGGCGATCTGCGTATTAATCGTGCTAGTCTATGCCTGATTGCTGAGAATGCTTTACTAGCAACATCACCAACAGCACCAATACCTTTATCACGAACAACGTCAATAGCTGTCATTCCCAGTTGCTTTGCAATCGATATTGCTTTTGGGGCTATCCTTTTAAATAGATCCTGAACAACATCACCGAGTCTATCACCGTTGATTGCTTTATATGTAATCGCGAATTTATCACCCTGACCATTATAGGTCCACGTTGAGAATTATGTATGATCATTTTATTTTCTTGTCACTGATCTAATTGCGTCAATCACTACGGTAAACATCAACGATTTCATCAATGAACATTAATGTCCATGATACCGCCTGTAAATAATCCCTGACAAATAGCAGCTGCTTCTTTAATGATTTCTGGGGAATTATTACCGGCTTGTCTCCCACAAATTAAAATTTCTAGTCGTTCAACATCGGCAAGGACGTTATTGGGACAAAGTTTATCGGGCAACGGAAGGGTTTTCTTGTTTTGTTTTTACACTGCCAGTGGCAAGACCTTTTCCGGATGTTTTTGACTGGTTGATGTAATTGTGGTTGTTGTAACCCTGCAAGATATTTCCTTATTCCATTGATAAGTGCAATATATCTTGTATTATTATTTCGGGCCTAATCAACTCCGTAGTGTATGCGATATATCCATTTGTACCAGTTATCACGACTTACGACCTGATCAGCGTACTCGGGTTTTAAAAAGTTTTCTTTATTATCAAAACTGTGCACGGCAAACGCGGATATTTCTTCCACGCTGTCAATTTTTTTTATGAGGGCAATATTCTCTTCGGTAAATTTATTATTCACTTCAGTTTTGACTCTTGCTTGTTTTGTTTCTAGTTCTGGTTCTGTTTCTGGTTCTGGTATAAGATCCTTTATATCGGCCATTTCAGAACGAAGCTGGTCAATACTCTCAATTATTTCTTGTGTTTATGGTTTATAAGTAGCATTAGCTATTTCACCTGGAAGTTCTCTTAGAATCTTGTTTGGTCTTTTTAGTTCTTTCTGCTATTTTTCCAGTTGCTTTAGCTGTTTGCTCCAACTTGGGAAGAAGACCTTCAGTGGCCTTTGTAAGTGGTTTAAATAACTTCTGCACCTTCTGTACATTCCACCTGAGACTCCTGACGCTCTTCTAAGTTTTGCTTGACAGAATCGCGGACTGGAAGATTTTTTTTAATTGCCTCTAGTTGCTGTCGAGCTAGTTTAGTTGTGCTAGATACCATGGTTAGCGTTATTATTGATATAATAAAGATTTAATTACGCCACCTAACTGCGTCGGCGACCAACAGTGAATGTCCCGGGTCGGTAAATAACTCTGTAGAGGCCTCATTTTAGGGTTATGCTTGTATTTTCATTTTCGTAGGAAGCTTTAATTTCGCGGAAAAAAAAAAAAAAAACGCTCATAAAAAGTAGTCAGATTCTCCCCCTCTGCTGCTGAGTTAATCTCCGATCAATGTTCGCATTAATTCTTACAATATTATGTCATTTTATCATATAACTCATCAGGCAGACAGGACTATATCCTTTGTGCTCCCTCGGTATTTGTTAAGGCTTAATACGTAGTTGGGAAACTCAGTCACGAATTCATGAATTATTGTCTGGTGTAATATTAAGGTACAAAGCAATCTTGCATACGGGGAAAATCGTATAAAAGGCAACATAAATACAATTGTTTATCGATTCCATTCCACTGATATTTATCTTGAGATAGTGTATGTAATAGGAGCCGAAAAATCTATCATCACCCTGAAAAGAGTTTGGCCATGCTAACATGGAAGCATTATTGTCATGATATTATGAGCAAATTATGATCACGAAAATATACAGCAAGTATGACAATGACAGTGTGAATAAAATATAACCATGATATTCACATGTGAGGGCAACATGAAGAACCTACATCCTGCCATTTAACTCTCGAAAAGACTGGACCGTGGACCAGACCGTATTGTATATTGTTAAATATTAGAGCATAAAGACAGTTGAACGGTTCAGAAGCTGCGTAGATAAACACACACACACACACACACACACACACACACACACACACACACACACACACACACACACACACACACACACACACACACACACACACACACACACACACACACACACG